>PNEQ01082092.1:0-15450 GCA_003012365.1 Medauroidea extradentata | reverse complement strand
AAACGTTAAGGTTAAACGTATCTTTCAGATAATGTCTGTCTTCAGATAATTTTATAGACATAATGCTACGACACTGGTACGTAATTATCACCACAGACGATCGACCAGTCTGTCTCCTATTTTAACACACACATTCAAGTATCTGTCACAGTTATCTATGAAAATAACCAGTACTCTCTGCCATGACTGCCAGTATCGCACAACAAACAGGAAAAAATTCGTAACATCTAAACTATCAACAATCTGACTATACACATGGGGGTGTTTCTGATAGCCCTTGTGGTCCTCTATCTCCCTGCTTCGGCTTGACACTACTTCCTGGGACACCCTGTATATACTTCAGTTTGGAAACAAAGCAAGTGTATCATTGTTAGAGGTGAAGGTATATCGCGGGAAAATTTGACTGTTTGCTGGGTTTCAACCCACATTCAGATTACCAGAACTGGTTCCTCTTGTATGTAGAGCTGTTACCCTATTTGACTGAGACAATACGAATTTCGCTATTGCAATATTTGACGCCTGTTATTGGTCTGCAGGCATCTATGTTCTGTCAGATGTCATGATTAGAGATGATGGAATATTGTGAAAATGTTTTGTGCCAACATATCCTTGAAAACACTGTAGTTTCTTGCAACATGTATGACGTCTGACACAACATAGATGTCTGCGGACCAATACCAGGCATCAAATATTACAATAGCTGTGTTCTTATTGGCTCAGTCAAATAGAGTTACAGCTTCACATACAAGCGAAAGCCACTAATCTTCTGGTAAGCTGAACGTGTGCTGAAACCCAGCAAACAGTCAAGTTTTCCAGCGATAAATCATTATCTCTACTAAGCATTTCTTCTAAGCAAGTATAGTGATATGGGTACACGTTTGAACATTTCCGAACAATTTTTAGTAACTCAATTCTGTATGTATTGGCGGCATACCATATCTGATATACCAACATTATTTTTTTCATCGTTGTGATAAATTTGCAAAAAAAAATATATATATTTTACAGGGTAGCTAAAGACCTAGCTGACATATGATGTGATTCCATGAAAGTTAATAGAAACCAATTTATTATTATTACTGTACAGTTGTACAATGTTATTGCGCGCTTCAAGATCATGTTAAGCGATTGTATTAATGCAACTGATTTTAATTATGTATTGTTCAAGTATAAATAAGTTATTGTGAGCGATTAAAAACGTCGGAGAGTTCGATTTACTACTACGTTGTGTTTTGAATAATGTCGTTCATATTACACTAACCTGTTGTTATTTTCAATCAAGGTTCATTTATGCAGCGTACCAATGATAAGCCATTAAACACTGATTCTCATTAAGTAAAAAAAATCATCACGTGAGAACGATGAATGTGCTTGGGTAGAACGGCGAGGTGTATTCGATTTACGGTTACATTAGAAAATATTTTATAAATTCATTCCGTAGGTTGGGATAGTTCACTTTGCTAACTGACATGGCTGAACAGGTGGTAAAATAGAGTATTTCGTCCCGTGTCTCGGAATCATTAATTTATTGATGACAAACTTTATTAAATTATTTTATCACATGCATTCACAGAATATTTGACGGCAATTCTTGTATCGAACATAGATTTTAATATGGTGCAGATACGTGTTACGACATATGAAATAATTTGCTTTATTTGCACACAGGGTAGTATAAGCATATTATAGACAACTACCAGAATTTATTATATAATCTAAAATTTTTAAGACCATGTCCGATAATTTTACAGTGATTTTGAGAACATATTATTTTAAGGAAACATAATTTTTGTATCGAAGAATTCCTACATTACACATTGTACTTAATTTTTTCGTAGCAATAAATCTCATAATTCTTCAAATTTTTGCATCCAAAGTATCACTAATTTTGTTATGAAAATGAACCAAAATCAAACAAAATATTTGTTAGCGAACGAACGGCGCATTATTTTTCAATACCCCTGCATAGAATTGTGCATAGTATGACTGTTCTAGAAGGCCGTATCTATAGACCATTTTCGAATGACAACCAACTACTCACCTATGCTTTCTCTATGGGGATAGCAGTTGGTTGTCATTTGAAATAGGTTTATAATATTGGCATTTCGTTAAAACGTTTTGAGTTATTTACACCAATATGAAAATTTTTAATTACCTATCATGGCCTTAAGGAAGAAATGCAATTAATCCAATAAATATAGGTAGTCATGATGATTTATCGCTAAAATGTTTTGTGCCGACATACCCTTGAAAACACTATAGTTTCCTGTGACACGTGCGATTGGGCGATATATTTCTGACGACGTAGCCGTCTGCAGACCAATAACAAGCATAAAATATTACAATAGCGGGATTCTTACTGGCTCAGTCAAATAGGGCAACAGCTCCAAGTACAAGCTAAGCTGAACGTGTGTTGAAACACAGCAAACAGTCAAGATTTCCCGCGAAAAACCGCCATCTCTAAATATAGGCTACCGAAGTAATATTTCAAAACCGTAGCGTAGCGTACTTGTAGAGGTAAAGGCGGGATATTAATACTTATTCCGGTGAATTGAGTCACCACAGTGAACTGCAGGTCGGTCATTTGTGGTTTAACTCCATGTACATACAGTTCACGGCATGCTAACGACGCCATTCGACTATTGCAGTAGGCCTATATGAGCCACTGAATCTATAATTCAAACTCCGCGTTGCAGCGGAGTTTTTAACCATAGGACAGACATTTCCCTTTGCCCTGTTAACATTGTACAGTTAATTTTTTTTTTTGGCGAGAGTTAAATCATTTGTGTGCGTGTATTACTACGTTCAAATATCGCACAGTCCTAGCGGACATAACAGCAAAAAAAAAAAAAAAAAAAAAACTCCCGATATGCTGCTATTAGTAGTGTGAATCGGGACCAAACAAAAGTGTGTGTGGGGGGGGAGGGTTTATTTAACTATCACAGAAAATGGAAACAAAGTTGTATAGAAACATTTGAAATATACCATTATCATGAAGCCATTAGTAGCAGTACTCACATTTTACACGATAGCCTACTAAAAAACATTAATAATATGTCATTCTACCATGATTATTATTTGTCAAATTTGTATTGTAAAAGGGGTAAGGCGGCACGCGATAATTTGTGACATTAAAAGGGACCCGATGTCTGGATCACGGCAATCCACCACTTATACAGGAACATTTCGATAGTTTAAAGTCCTAATGCTTAGGCTAACGGCACACGTATCTTCGGGCCTCAGATATTTATTTATCCATGCCTTTGTCCCAGCGAGGAAACCATTTCATTATATCCTTGAAGACACGGTATTTTACGTAGCCACTACGGGTACAACAACTATGAGGTGATTCCTATCCAAAACGGGATTGAAAACAGCATATGAACAATAAGCGAGATATCCACCCTTAAAAATCTACATTTTAAATTGTTTTAACTGAACATATTAAAACCTACTGGGAATTAAAGAAAACATATATCAACAATGTTATTACTTAACGCAGAACTTAAGTTTTTGGTTTTCGTAGAATTTGGGAGCAGACCCTACAACTATTCCCTATATTGAGAACAAAAGAGGCTCGTATGTTTTTATCCTACAAATGTGCGAGCAACCCTAGGGTACATTATTGTTTTAATATTAAGTAATACTCATACATACTTGTCCAATGCACGCCACCTTCATGAAACAATCAAATGAGGATACTTTTGAAAAAAATAAATAACGGCGGCTATCACCATTATGAATAACAGTACATCATTGTTCGTACAGTGTTTTTTTATCTCCCGTTTTGGATAGGGAATCACCTCACAGAGTTCGTACTTGCAGTTCACGAACAAACTCATGTTTGTGTATGTGTGATTGGTAAATAGATCAATAACACATACACACAGGATGTATCAGTACAGCGGTTACAGTCTTTCAGGAGAGAGAGAGTACACGTAGACGATGGGAAATCACATAGCATTGTATGGTCGGAAACACTTTACTGCGACACAAAACGTACGATAGAAAGGACACTAACAAGAACAGAAAACATGTTTATTATTCTTAATACAGCAAAAATTGTGGGAAGTCATTGGCTGCTGATGACGATCGATGACTCTTTACGTTATTTTTTTTAGTTTTTTGCTGTATTAATAATAGTAAACATCTTTTCTCCTCTTGTTCGTGTCCTTTCTTTGTCTTTTGTGTCGTCACAACCGCGCCATTGTCAGGGTGTACTCTAGCTCTCCTGGAAGTTTATAACAGCTGTACTCGTACAGCATATATATATATATATATATATATATATATATATATATATATATATTAGTGGAACCTCGTTATTACAAACCCTGTTAATACAAAGTTCTCATTAATACAAAGTGATTTTATTCCCCTTGGAATGGGACAAGAAATGAAATATTTACTTCAATGTTTAATAAAAATGTTGTTTATGCATTAAACCATACAGTATCAAGTTCTCAAGAAAAAAGGAAGTAATTTTGGCGAAAACACTATTTGATTTGTGGGGATAAACAGAGTAACCAAAATTTTAGAAATTTTTTAAGGTTTTAGTGAACACCTGTTAATACATATCTCATTATTACAATGAGCCAAAATGTTGGTCCCTTCAGGTTTATATTAAAGAGGTTTGAGTGTATAAGCACGTTTTCATTGGCTGAGAGTTCTCCGGGTCATGTCTAATAAACTGTGATCCAGTAACAAGCGTAGCAGAAACGTATATAAGGTTTTTATTTATATATTGCCACGAAAATAGATCCCGAAATTTTCGTCCATAATAATTTTATTTACAGACTCTTATCTAACTGCAGAGAAAAGTAGAAAAAACCGCGTATCTTATTACACTAAGAAGAAACATTACTCTATTTTTCAGTAGGACATGAGTTTAGTGTATTGAATTAGAGTTTGTAATCGTGTGTAAGTAACACACATATTTTATTTATAGAGTGTCCAATTAGTAATTGTACTTTTGAACATGCCTGGTTTCAAATGTGTTCTCATAACATATGTGTAGCATCCTTGCTTCGCGGCAATTACAAGCAACGACGTTCTGTGTGAGACGACACAGCTTGCAGTAAAACATACACGTTGCTTCACGTAACTTACAAACTCTCGTCGTAACAACACCAGCGTGACCTTGAGATGTCACTCGCTTGTCAGTTTGATGTCGATATTTGTCGTGTCACTTCACGCCCCTCAGCTATCTCGCACTTTTATCTTTATTTCCCCCGCTGTTTCCTGTTCTAAATAACTCGTGGCACAACACTTGGGACAAAAATTTGCAGTACACGTTACTTACATTATACCAAGTGTCTACAGAAACCACTAAATTTAAAACAGATCGGCAGGGCTTAGCGGGGAGTTCACCCAACATTTTAATTGTTTTAATAATTCACTTTAGTACGAGATTTTGTTTCTTTTAAGGACATACAGCGTTAAGTGCCTTTTTACAGTAATGATTTTTTTTTACTTTTCATTGTTTTTGTGCTATGGCATGTCAAAGTATGGAAGCAAGCGAAGTATCAACACGGTGAGATAATAAATACATGTATTTTTTATTGTTACGTGTCCGCTAGCATGAAAATTGTTCGTAATAATTATTTTAAAAGTGAGTTAAACACGCCTGTTACACGATAGTTGGGAAAATAGTTTGGTTGGCAATCACGTCGCAGAAATAGTTCTTCTGTATATTATGAACAGCGGCTAAAACAATGATAATCGTTTAATGGAATATGTATATAATGGGGTTCATTTTCAGGAAATGAAAAAAATAAATAATTTAGCATATATTACAATATTTTAAAGGTGACGTAGTTAGTGCTGGCAGATGAGCAATGTACGTTGGCTTACAGGGTCTTCTATGGCATTACGTGGTTATTTAATTCCAATGCAGCGCAATCAGACGCAACGCAGGTGCAAATTTTCCGTTGCAACCGTAAAAAGCGATATTTAATCGGCCCCCAGTATTAAGTTACTGTACGGCGGGTTATTTATATATGTGTGTGTGTGTGTGTGTGTGTGTGTGTGTGTGTGTGTGTGTGTGCGTGTGGGTGTGTAGGGACGGGAATTTTCTGTGGAAAAGAATTTGCCCTACTTTGTTTCAGTGACTTTCATGCACACCTGCAGTTCAACTTCATGACTACTGACAGAGTGTTTTTGTGCAGAGTCGTTACTCATTTGACTGTGCCAATCAGTACACAAATAACTGTCACACTTCACGTCTGTGATTTGCGGGGTTTACCTCCAGACGTTGTAGGTTAAGGCATCCAATCACTGACCATACCGCAGATATGCAGGTGCGCGCGTAAGGCACTGAAACAAAGTGCTGCAAAAGTCTTTTCGCGAAATTTCTTCTCTCTCTCTCTCTTTCTCTCTCTCTCTCTCTATATATATATACATACATATATATATATATATCGTGTGGTCTTGTTGGGAACCATTACTGTCATTATGTTCATATGTGTTGTCCTCGTCACTGTCCATCATTGTCGCCTTCTTCAAGCATCTTGTTTGGTCCATGAAGGTTTGAATTTTGCTTTTAGGTTATTTGGTTAGTTTCCATTATATACCGACTGCAATGCTTCGGAATTGTTCGTAGACTGTAGCCAATCCTGTTTTCCTTTGTTTGTTTCTTCGTTTATACACTTTGTTGCTTGTTTTCTCGTTCTTAGTTGCAACAAAACACTTCAGTTTGTCAAGACGTGTTATGCAAGACAGCGACATGCTGTCATCAAGCTGCCTATCGCCGCCAAAGGGTTCAAGTTCAATGCTGGCGGCCTATTACTGTGTGTGACCAAATTGAACGGCACCATATTGCTGCCCATAACATGCGATGTCCTATACCAACTTTTGTTGTTGAAAAAAATCGTTCCCCCCACCCCAGCTAAAGTACATAATTCCCTATCTTCTCCTGCTATATGTCAGCCTTCAATTTGGTCACGTAACAAAAGAGCAGCGTAACAGTTGATCGCCGCAATGCGACCCGCAGTGTTCCTTGTATTTTTTTTATTCCCCTGAGGGACTTTTAGCAGTGAAACTACAATTTGGTTTCTCCAATCAGGTTGGTATTTTTACAGGTACGGCAGCATGATAAAAACTGATATTAGCTATTTCGATAAGACCCAAATACATGCTCCTGTAAACTAAGCAGCATTTCAAAAAACACAGAAATACAGTTTGAAGTTTGCATTCTTTTAAAATATTAACATATTAGAAAACACATTAAGCAGTTTAGCTCAAAACAAAACGTTTCACACTAGAACACCGTTAAGATAAGTTCGGTGGACGCTGTAGGTTTTTTAGGAACGATACAGGGGAAGGCGATAAGTCGAATATAACACGTCAGTCAAACATCTCATCGCCTCTAAGCTGTGAAGGACTAAAGTAGCGTGCAGTGTTTTCGTAGAAGTTGTTTTTCAACGGGACTTCAAGTGATGACCCTGTTATTTTATTTGTGGAAAGTGTGTGGGAAAGTCCAATGCACGTTTCTATGATTTTTTTTTACGATTAAGACTGATACTTTCTCAGCTACAGCAACGTGAAAAAGTCATGTTTAGCACTTTTGAGGAGCTTGTAAATCATGTTTTTAATTTGCGAACGTCATTTTTAAAATCGTAGGGACACAGTTTGAAGTGTCTTATTTTCGTAGATAAACACATTGGATACATTTTTAACAGTTACACAAGAAATATACTTTCCGTACCACACTACAGAACGTCTCACGCGTCTGGTCCACGCGCTCTTAAGGGTGACTAAGGTGCCAATTGAGCGCTTTGCACATAAAGGCGATGAGGCAAGTGGTGAACACGTAAGAATCGACCTTACAGCCCGCGGCCGGCCGCGGTCATTGTAGTCCAATACGACGCAAATTAGATATGTAACAGTATGTAATTTTCTGCTTGCCTTAAGGAGATTGAGCAGCAATGCCCTAAAAAAATGCAATTTTTAGCCTTTTTAACAATTTTTTTCTCTTTAATGAAATACGATTGGGATAATGTAAAAAGTGGCGTGTACAAATGTTTTACCTTTCCTGGAAAGATACTATGTTCTCGGAACAGTTACTTAGGCTACGAACACATACATGCCTACACTCGCAAACACTGCTTTTACAGAAAACATCTAGCTAGAGACTCCTAATGCACAAGGAGGTAACTTGTCAAATGTACTGTCACATTTCTGATTTTTTCTTAAGGCCACGTGTCTCTATTTATGCTCTCTTTGCCAGTTTAATGTTTAAATCGCGGAAGGGAGCAGACCGTTACATGAAAATGTTGTAAATTGTTTTTACTACGTAGTCTGATTTTTTTCAAAACATATGTTTATAATTTTGGCTAATTATTGACTTAATTAAATTTTCTTAAAGTCGATAACTATTCAAAATTATTAAAAACATACGTTAAAAAATTGGCAACATAGTACAAACAATTTCCCACATTTATGTGTAACGGTTTTGCGATATCTGCTAACTTTCAGGATTCAAAAAATAAAACTCTTTATAATAACATAAATAGGGACCCGTGGCCTTAAGAGGCAGTGGCCAAAATTAATAAATTTATATTTGCACGACATAGCGTTCGTTTTATAAACGTTGCGTGAGACTACATTTTCCACTTGCAAATTTTTTTTTGCTCACTTATTAGTTTTCCGATAGCGGAATATCAAAATCAGGATTTGCAAGTTATAGGAACATAGGTATAACAAAAACCAAGTGTCTTATTCGAATGAAATAATTTACACTGAAATGATATATTATGTGTCATACGCTGAAAGATTTTAAAATACTCAATGAAATTTCTTCTGTACTTTTTAAAAAAATTTGAAAATGACGACAATTTACTTAATTTATGACAATTTTTAAAAAGTTCACATAACTTGCAAATCTTGACTGTGACATGTCGCTATGGGAAAACTATGAGAGCTAAAAAAATTTACAAGTGGAAAATGTAGTCGCACGTTACGTTTATTAAACGAACACTATGTAGTGCAAATATAAAATTATTAATGTTTGTCTCAGGAACGCCCTTAAACCATCGGGGCACAACTGACGAGGGTTGCCGCGGACATTGTTCAAAGACACCCCTGTCCGCGGATGAAGGGTTTGGGTTAACTATAAGGGGGAAGAAGGCTGGGAGGGGAGGATGTCAGATGGGGTGGGAGACCTCCCTCTGCGCACATTGTTTGCAGGTAGGAAGGGCGCGGGAAGGGGCGAATCTAAAGTCCATCAAAACGCACGGAAATGTAAACAAGGTCGCAAGGCGCGGGATAAACAAGACGACTTGTGCGTGTGTGTTGTTTGGTTTCGTTCCCAAGCTGCTCGTGCAACAAGGGTGTAACGAGAATGGGTTGTTAAAAAAAAAAAAATACCCCAAGAGGCTAACCACAGACCCAAGTTTCCATCCGTTCTATACATCTCAAGGAAGCATGTAAGTGTGCCTTCCTGGTACATGAACAAACACTGTTCAACTCTTTTGGCATCGAAAGTTGCCTAAATCATTATTATGAGCGTTGTGACATACTGGAGGATTTAAAGGAATAATTACAATGAAATAAGACTTTTACAGCGTGCATGGTGTAATTATGTATCGTAGGAACAACACCTAACCGATAGACTATTTCAACGCAAATTTTATTAACGGTTAGATAATGTACATTTTCTGTAAAACCCCAGAAATTAATTGAAGGTAGTTGATACCATAATAAGGGTTCTTATGTAATATACCCATATATATATAGGTAGGGATAGGACAATTTCGAGAATTCAATGACCCGCATGCTAGAATCCATTATCCTATACATACTCAAGCCCCGTCTATTCGTTCATTGTCAGCTGTAGTTAAGTAGCAACTAGTAGACAAATGGTCGGGGCTTGAGTATGCATAGGATAATGGATTCTAACGTGCAGGTCATTGAATTCGCGAAATTGTCCCATCCTTATATATCGGTAATCCAGAAAGGTAGGTTAAAAATACATAGGGAATACCAGTAAAAAGATCAACAAATGTTGGGTGCATGAATTCAGTAGTTCTTTGCTTCTGGAAAGTTATCTACAAAAATGTACTTCTAGGCAGAATTTCCATGGGATATTTTTATCAATAAAGTAAGAAGATTAAATCGAACTATGAACGATTTCGCTTCAACTGTTTTTTTTTTTTTTTTTGTAAAAGGAGTTGGGGAGTATATTGTACCTATTTACCGCTCTCCTCAAGTTAGAACGCTGAGTGTACATCAAACGTGTGTGACAGGTTTTATCAGCACGTCACCAACACGCATCAATGCAGTTTTCTTCACCGATCGTGCCGTACAACACGCTCAGTAAAAACAAATGACGCAAGCAGTCACCTCACTTGTTGCTGTTAATCACAGCATTATCTGCCACATGAGCACTACTTACAGGAAAAGGAAGCATTATCGACTCATATGGAAACGAAGCACGTTCCGAAAGCTTTTCCTTGTCTAAGATATTGGGATTCTGCTATTTTCATTTTCTTGGGTATCCAGCCACAGGAGAATAAACACTTCTTCGTGCTACATCTCAGCTTAGCTATGCATATTTACCGGCAAAAGAAACTTTTTGCAACGGCACGATAAGCAAGGTTTTCAAGTATTTTGATTGAATAGAATTTAAATGAGGACGATCAACAAGCTCTTGCGGCCATCGTTCTTAACACTGCCGTAAAAACTATCTAGGAAAAATATTGTGACACTATAGTTACACAATTTACAAAAAAAAAACACGTTCCTAAGTTTACAAATAATCGTTCCCGAGCTAACAAATTCGGCAAATAATTGTTTATCTCTTGTGTTTAATATATTTGCAGTGACACTAATTATTGACACGCAAGTTTGCAAAAAGGAACGTTCTAAAATGCCACAGGGAAACAATCTTGGGTATGTTGTATATCCAGCAGTCAGTTAAGTAAGATTTCTTTCTTTATTTACAGAGGTATAAATATTCAATACACTTAAAATTTTGTGACACACTTATTAAACAGCACAACTGAATAATATTTTAACAACTAATCTTTGTTCGTAAAAGTTAACATTCATGTTACGGGACTCTAAAAGCACATTTCTCAACTCGTTCAAAACGTACAGCAAAATCACCGCGATTGTAATTCACCAAAACGTGCTATATTTCAAGCAGGCCGAATGGATTTCAGGCAATTTTTTTAAGGCCACGATCGATAATTTGTACTGTTTGCACTGTAATTGTGTTTTATTCCTAAACAAGAGCTTATATCTATAAAAAAAAAAACTGTTGCATATTTATGTTAAAAAAATTTTTTCTGTAAAGTCTATTTTTCTTAAAAAAAAAAATTTGGTAAGGTCGTTCAGAATAAAATTAGTACTGTGGAAACTCTAGTTACTTATTTGCTTTCGGATAATTCATAGTTTCCTGCAACATTTCAATATAAACAAACAAAGCATCCTATGCAACAACCAGAGTGTAGAGATTGTAACGTACGTAAAAGTTAACATCTGAAGTCAGAAAAAATAATATACTTTAAGTATTATTCTATACACGACTGTCTACGAAGTGTTCACTGTATCGCGAATAGCCCATAAATTAGCTCATTACTAAGAATTTCCTTAACTCCATGATTAGTTGAAACCATTGTGTATTGGTCTTGAAACATGTACGATGTATTGATGTATTTGTTACTACTGAAACTATGTTCCACTTATTTTTAGGGGGGGGGGTGGGAGAAGGAATGATAGTCTGCTTCTACAAATCAGCAGCATCAGTCTGGGGAGAGTGACGAGGAGTTAGCTACGGGGATACGTAACTATTTGACAGTCCGAATTAAGAAGGCAAGGTGATCGGCGGGAAGTAGGTATAGAGAAGAGGACAGCAGAGGTAAAGATGTTGCAGGAGTGATTTGTTGAGGGGCAACCTCCCGCGATCACACCAATAAAAGATTCGGCAAACATGATGGCAACATCCAGGAGTGTCCACTGCATGGGAAACTATCGACGTCGCAGGGGTGTCCACGCTATCATAATGATTATCTTCCACATAACGATGTATCGATAGAATATAGAAAAATTTAATATGCTTTCTTATCAAGTTCATTGTGTAATTTCGTTAAGATTTTATGGGGATTAGCATAGTGGCGCATGTTTGGAAGGCTTGTAACACCAGGAACCCAAAAATCTATGTTTACATTTCCTTACACGACTTCGTATAACTTCCAAATGATCACCTTTAAATAAGGTGATCTTTGAATCTCAGCTATGGAAATGTACATAATGTAAATTTTAAACGAACTTCCTGTGATTTTCTGCCAATTTATAAGCCAGTCTTTCAATAATTTCGCTTAGAGTTTCAACTAACAATGTTCTTTCAAAAATGTCCCGGTTGTTGATAATTATGTCTTATTTTCAGGCTGTTCATTCCAATATTATCACTGCTACTACACTCTCAGCAATTTAAATTAATAAAAAATTATTGTTTTTAACGTACAGTTACAATTTTCTTTTTCTTTAGCGATAACGTTGTACGCAGTGGGTTATTTTGTTTGTTTTATTTCTATCCTAACAAGACTTTTGATTTCTTTGAAGAAGATTACATACTTGTCTATCGCTTGAAATTAATTCTCTATACAAAATTTAAACTGGCAGTTAAAGAAAAACCTTTAGTAAACAGCCAGCACATAGATATTTCAAAACGTCTGTGCAAATCGATTTCTACATGCCTCAAGTTAAAAGTACTCCAAAAATTTGCCCCTTACCTATCTCCAAAAATTCTGAACGAAAATTTGTTTTTTTTTTTGTACATAACAACAAAACTATTTGTGCCACAGAATTCTGCAAAACATTGTAGTGATCTGCACCTTACGTGATTGCAGAACGGTTGTGTAGTTTTTTGAAGTCGATTCACAACTATTCCGTAGCTGTGCCACATAATTGTTATTGGCCTAGTCGGATGGAGACACTCTAATAACGAAGGAAGAAAGTCAGATATGCTGGACATATTATATTGACGCCTAACAAACAACCAATTTTCCCTACGATAAATCTATGCCCCCATGCAGCGCAGCTTTTTGGACATTGGATTGAAAGCATGCTGCAAAACAGAAAGAAAGACTGAAAAAAGACAGCCTATAGATTACTAAGAACACATTCACAAAAAAAAATCTTGCTACGATTCCCAGTGTTTGAGCTTCATGTATTTTTTAACCAACTACCTCTAGTAGGAATTTAAATTATTATGTCAGGCACATGACAAATGTCGTTATGGTGTTTTGATTCGTAACTTTCAAGAAGGCTTGCGATTAATCACTTTCAATAGTGAGTGTATCTTGTATTAGCGATTTTGACGCTTTGCAGCTAACCTACCAGTTTTGATTAACGAATACGAAAACTCGTGAACTCCAAGTTTAGTTAGTCCGAGGATAATAACCCTTTTCGATGAGTAATGCTTAAGTTTGAAATAGTATTTGATGGCTATTATATTTGTTCTACACGCATTACAGTAAAATAATAAATTCTTAACACAATCGACTTCCAAACAACGACAGTTCCACACGATTGCGGGAATATTAATTCCATACTTAGCGGAATAAACAGCGGTGAAACATGTACTACATACGGAAATACTAAATACTTGTGTGCTATGTTGAATGTGCTCATTTTCCTTGAGAATGTACGTAAGTAACGAGAATTTTATACTGTATTCTAGCCTACGACACTGTCATAAATAACGACATTAATAAATAAATAAAATATATCAGGCCTTTCAGATGTGCTCAGCAGTGAATAAATAGATGCTGAACAATGTTCGGCAGGATCGAGGCTCAATTATAGATCCGGTCTTTTTTTTTTTTTTTTTTTACATATTTCGTTATTTTTCCGAAACCACTCGAAGTGAATGCCGTTTCATCCAACTTTCGAGAGAATTAATTTTTAAAAAACCCAGACCAGAGCCGCTAACGTGAAATTGCTCTGTAGCTTGGTTTCAAATTGGTTAAAATATGTAATATAATTTTTCGAAGACATGTGGTTTAAAAAATATTTCAGCTAATTTATCATTTAAAAGGAAATTTCGGTAGTTGACTAACAAGCTACCGACATTATTTTCTTGGCTTCTCAGGTTGATCCTGCATCGACCTGAAGATGGCAGCTGCAAAGACTGCCAAAACGTTGCCTAAGAAGCAACACAAGACGCGGCTCAACGCCAAAAGCCACGAAAATTACGACAATGGCCGCGAGTTTCCGCAATCTATGCTACCGCCGTGTTGTATTTTGTCTCGAAAAAAAAATAGAGTAGACTGTTTTAAAACCAGTCATAACGAAGTCACAAAACGATTCTACGATATGGGCTGCTGTTTGTTTTTTAAAACTAATTGCCGCCAAAAACGTAAGAACTCTGGCCCAAGCCCTTAAGGTGGCCTTCTGGGTGGCCATATTTTTCTCGTTAAATGACTGAAAGAGCGGAGTGCTAAGGGTGATGATACAGCACACACATTCAGCCTCACCTTACAAACGTCGCGCCCTTACAGCGTGATTGAAGGTCTCAAGCAGGGAGCATATAGCAAAAGAATAACAAGTCCCAGGTCAAACGAGACCTTATTTTCGTCGAAAGATGCCTGACGAAGGCTACAATTCACCCCTCCATAATACCAACGCCAGGACGCTCCAGAATTGCCATGTTCGTAATATAACTTTCGTTATTACATTCAACTTCTCAACATAACAAATAAAACTATTGGTGAACGACATGCATTAATATCAGAAGCACAACAACTCAAATCCCTAAGAGAGAAAAGGCTAATGCAATGATTGCTGTCGAAATGTTTATCTTTAAGGCGGTGCAATAGTCACCTTCTTGGATAAAAGTTTTGCTTTCATAAAATGACTATGTTTCATATTACTAAAATAAAGAACATTATATTTCGACATGTATATTGTTTAGGTTTGCCTCTGCTTCAAGAATTTAGAGGAGGGGGGGGGGCAAATATACCCTCCCCCTCCCCTTGTTACCCCTGTGGTTTGCACAGGTGTATAATTTCTTTTCGTTGTTACACTGTAGAATATTATTTGCAAATTTACCACACACGTGAATACGATTGTTACAAAAGTAAGTATGGTAAAATGGCTGGCATACATCAGTCACAAAGTTCCTACGCTTTTTTAATAAACAGTCAGATGTAGGGGAGACCGGGGCAAGTTGGCGATGTTAAGAGTAGACCATTTTTAAATGAAGTAATATTTGAGTTAAATTATTGCTGTTTGCAAAAAATATTATGATGACATTTTATTGTTGTGCCTTCAGAAGGATAAATTTTTATTTTAATATTTTAATACTTTTATTGTCATTAAAAAAAATATATGCAAAATAGTCATCTTGCCCCAGTACCGGGGCAAGATGACTTTTACTACGGGGCAAGATGACTTTTACCACGGGGCAAGATGATAATTCTTACTAACCATGAACACATTTTAGTA
>PNEQ01082091.1:0-11534 GCA_003012365.1 Medauroidea extradentata | reverse complement strand
AAAGATGACAATTCTACTGCTTTCTCTTCCTTCAGAACTGTAATTTTTCTTAATACAACTGTTGGTACCAATATCAGAACATCTATATGCTGGTAAGAGTGTAGAAGATTTATCAGGAATAGAACAAACTGTCTCAGCAAAGGATTTATTTATTGAACATTCATTCGGCTTACTAGCAGAATTACCAATAAGATCATTTGATTTCTCTGGAGAAGGAAATGATCCATTAGAGGTTCCCCACCCATGCTTGGAATTTACTTTAAGTTGCAATTCACTTACCAATTTATGCAAATCTCTATTGCTCTTCTGCAATTCCAATATTTCAGTTTGTAAAATATCAATTATTTTAGCTAGCGATTTTTCATTATCACTTGCCTGATATAACCACGCTGTGAGATCATTATTACAATAACTACTACAAGAGTTATGGTTAGTGGTAAAGTACATAGAAGACCTATCGTTATTCACCCCTTGGAACAACACATCATTACTTTGTTGATTCTTAGCAACAGATTCACTCACCAAAGTATTCTTCACAGTGTTTGATTGACCAGATTCATTAGCAATGTTTTCACCAAACTTCTCGAAATACGATTTAACATCGCCATTGAAATTAACATCAAACTCTTCCTCTTCCTTCCGAGAACTTAACTTAGAATACGTCATATCGCACAAAGATTGTTCCAGGATTAAACTATTAGCAAATTCACTATCATAACTAGATGGAAAAGATACTTCTACACTTTCCACCGAACATAATACATTAGTATCCAAACTAGTTTCTGTTTCCAAAACAGTTACGGACGCCATTAACAAGTATCAATAGATTAAAATATGTAACTTCACAGGCGAATTTATTTCGACACTCTGTAATATAATAACACTCTGTGACTAGTGGTTGCTTGCTGCAGTCAAAAATAACACTCAGCTAATCACAAATGTCTTGAATGCACTCGACAGTCGAGTCGTTGCTTGGATGGCAACTGCAAATTTAACACCAGAAGCCAGACTATACCAGAAGTGTAAAACTTAAAATATAAACCTGGCACTGGAAATGAAGAGAAAACGAAATTAACACTGGGAAACAGTAAAATTTCAAAAACCATACTGTTCAACACCACACGTTTTACGGTAAGAGTGTAACACTGCCAAATGTGACAGTTTTGCACAACATATATACGTGTATCAGACAGAAGGCCGTTCATACATATTGACCAGAGGCAGCGTGAGACTGGGAGTCTGATTACATATGGTTGACGTCTGTACCAGGCGAACTGTGAGAACGCCGTGTTTCTAGGAACATGTCCTGGAGCATGTGGCTCGATCAACCAGCACTCGGACCACAGCACACAACATGGGTGTTAATCACAACACTGTGTGGCAGGTATTCCTTGAACATATGTTGCATCTATACCATCGTCAACCACTGTAGGAGTTGGAGCCAGCAGACTTGCCATAACGAGTTGGTTCTGTCAGTGGTTTGTCGCACAACAAACACAAAACCTTCACTTCAGGGAAGCAGTGTTGTCGTACTACGTGGCAATCAGTGGCGGTTTGTACTATTGGGCTGCAGCCCTCCCAGATTATTTGGGAACTATAGTAATTAATTTTCATTTTCACAGCTGGTGTTATAGAAGATAATTTGTAATTATGAATTTTGAACTACCTACTCGCCAAAACCTGCAGCCGATCGCAAAGTCTTAGGAATGCGAGGAAGTTTTAAAGATTTACTTGTGTGTACGCGTTTCCTGCCTCGGGCCTGTCTGAGCTTGCTGGCGCATGCACAGTGAGCGCCACCTCGCGTGTGGGCTGCCAGGCTCGCAGAGTCGCAGCCCGCACAGTGCGCCACGCTACACTGCACTAACGACAGACGCAACTTGTCACTCAACTCGCTCGTTTCGCGACATCACTGCAGTAAAGCGTACCAACATTTCATGACCTGGCCTACACACCGTGCCGCTTCCTACGAAATTTTTCACATTTTGCGTACCCAACTTAGTTAATTAGTAAAACAATTATAATATCGTAACTACATTTTCACTCAAAACCCAGCTGAAGAACGTTAAAAAAAAACTGGTTTAAAGTAGCATGTTTCTACATATATGGAATTTTTAATCCAATTACGCCAAAAAATAGCATGTTTGTAATATTCTGCCATAAAATCATCTCAAATTGCAACCTTTCCTCGAGGCGGAATGATAAGTTTTAGATGTTGCTTCTTCGCGCCTAGGCGTTACAGTAAACATTTTTTGCAACCCATTATTTCACACAAATTACAACGTACTTCATACCGAATAATAAATTAATATCAATTTAAATATCCAAGGTAATATATAAGTGACATTGTTATTAATTAAAAAAAAAAAAAAAAACATACTTCATAGCCGAGCACTTCACCGACCCATATGGCAGAGAAGTAAAATAAACTCACAGACGAAAATTTCAAAACTTGTTTTTCTGTCCGGCCACCAACATAAATTATCAAATACTGAGGTTTTTTTTACTGGACGTCCTTTTCAGATACCTTAAAAATTTGTCTTATGTATAATTCCGCAGTAAACGAGACAGAAAGCCATAAATAAATGTACCCTCCCTATATGCGAATATTTCGTAATAGGGGGAGTTACCGTTAGAATTTACAATTCTCTATCTATAATTTCACTCAATTTATTGATATATTTACGCGGCTTTGAAGATTTAAGGTCTTACGCGTTATTTTATTTTGTTTCCTTAAATTTTAATTATTTACAAATGCATTTCTTTATATTTATAAATGTCATTGTTTACAATCTCGACCTCCCTCTTTGCGTACGGCCCTTACCCTATATAGCCCGTTCACGATAAAGTGAGCAATATAAATCACGTTGTTGCGAAATTTGTTCTAAGAAAAGAACGACGCATTAACTTCACGTACATGTAACGGGTATCCACACATTAATTAAGTGACCATTTAGTTGTAAGATGTTATTGACTTGATATTTTCAATTTCAAATATAGTGAGATGTAGTGAAGGTTAAATTGTAGAAAGTAGTAAACACGAACTATAGTGCATTGCATTACCGGTGCAGTTTTGTTAAATGTGAAACATTGTGATTTGTGAACCTTAAAAACAACTGAGCTATGTCAATCCGATGTCTTGACAGCACTCTCTGATGTTATTCGGAATTGGCGCAACTTTCCACGCAGCTGCCCTTGTTTTTCTTCATCTAGTGCTCAACACAGTAATCCTAAGGTACGTTACATTTGTTAAAATTATTTTCGTGAATTTTGTTCTAAACCAAATCCAGGAAATCCAAGGCTTGTTAAATTTGTTATAATAATTTTTATGGATTTTGTGAATAATGGTCTAAAAAAAGTCAATACCTTGAAATATTTTAAACAGTTTTAGAAAATGGAATAGCGGTAACTGCTCGAAACGTTACTTGATTTCCTCCACTAGGGACTAGGTAGGCCCCTTAACAGAATGTTTCTTTAAAAAAATATTAATAAAGCTATCAAAAGTAAATTCAATGTTTAGACACGAGAACTGCTAAAATAGCACCATTCTGCACCTTGGAATCCAATTTTTTCCGGGGGGGGGGGGGCGGAACCCCTCCTTTTATTGCTGGGGAAATGTTCCTCCTCGTATATGCAGCTCTACCTACGAGCCGCGCCTCGTGGCAATGTTTACACGTAAATATATGTTTAACAGCAGAAACAGCCATGTATGGAGTGACAAAAATGCGCGCGTAACGCACATCGCAGCACAATGTAAATGTGTAGACAGGGATTGTTCACACAAGTTTGATTTGGCCCCATGTCCTACCGGAGCGACTGAACTGTAATGCATACATCAATTTTCTGCACACATGCATACATCAATTTTATGTACACACATCCACGCGGATTTGCTAGATGATGTGAAACTAGCTGTCAGGTTCAACATCTGGTTTCTGCATGACGGTGGCCCAGCCCACTACACATCACACGTGCTGTGCGACAACATTTGAACATATTTCCTGGACGGTAGGTTGGACGTGGTGGTCCGGTCGCTTGGCCCCCTCGTTCGCCGGACCTAAACCATCTCGATTATTTCTTGTGGGGCCAAATTAAGAGCCAAGTCTACGTGACGCGGGTTGAGACATAGTTGGACTTACAACAACGTATTACACAGGCTTGCGAATAGCTGCGTGAGGCACCAGAAGTGTTTCAAACAGCGTGACGCAACATGCTTCGGCGCTGCAATGCCTGTGTTGAGGTAAGTGGGCGGAATTTCTAGAATCTATTGTGAATATGTGCCTTGTTTGACAAACTTACTTTGCGCATGCGCCGAAAATTCTTACACTCTCATTTGTCATGTTGTTTTGTTTTTCATTTGGTTGCGGTTACATAGTTGAAATAGTATTTGGCTTTAACATCTGACTTTACGATATCTTTCAAAACATTGTTTCTTATGGAGTCGTACACATTTTGTATATCCCTTCACCTTCTGTGCGACACATCCTCCTTGCAAGAATTCTGTCACAGCAGGTCTCCATATTGCCTCCTTCTATCAAGGCTGGATGAGCGGAAGGAGAAGAAGTAGCTGAAGGTACGAGGCATAGACATGTCACTGCAACGTTCATTGTGCATCTGCTTTCTGCCTTTTTCGTATATCACAGTGATTGTGACGAAGACAGTGTTATGTTAACAAAATGTCAGTCCAAAGTAAACTTCCGACTTGAGACAAGTTGTAATATAATGTTCTGATGAGGCTGGCTGCACTCGTGAAGAAAAAAACCCAGAACAACAGAAAACTGTCGTAATTTATCATTACATGAAATACATTCAATTTTATAAAATTAAGTATGTTAAACTACGTTTTTACAAAAGGTGTTTTCTCAAGAGTAAGAACGATCACTTCTGTCAAATTGCAATGTTTCGTTTGTATAAAGTGTTTTATGCTCTTTTTTTGGAAGGAAATAATTATCTATTCAAATTTTGGCATTGTTGGCAGTGATTATGTTTTGTGACGATGCTAAAAAATATTTTGTGATCCAACTTATTAATTTAGATTAATGACTTTTCAATGATATATTATATAAATGCAATGCAAAAAAGTTTCCAGTTAATATTTTCGCAACAGATCCATGATTTTCTAGAACACCCTTTCTCTTGCCAGGAAAAATTCTAACATAACTTAAATTTGTACCTTGAAGGCCTGTTAGGAATACTGTTAAAACAGTTTCAGTTTGTGAAATCTGCTAAAACATGTATATTAATTTTGATCTTTGGAATCCTGCCTGGAAAACTACTGTAACAGCTTCAGTTATAAAACTGCTAAACATCAGTTTCTTTTTGCACCATGAAACCCTGGCGGGAAAACTGCTAAAAAATGTAGTTTAATTTTATTCCTTGAATGTAAAGTTTTCCCGAGAGGGGAGGGTGAAACACGGACCGCGCGCTTTAATGTGGGGATGGGTAAATTTTTGGCCCACCCCTTGATTGTTTGCAAAAATTGTTTTTAAGAAGCATGTAAAATGGTTTAACTGTGTTCACGTGCTAGGTTTTTTTCAGTAAGCACACTTAAATGAAAACTAAAGCAATTTCCAACAAGTTCAATGAACGTTTACAGGAAGTCTCATAAACAAGATTGCTGAGTCAAATTTAAGTACAATTCAAGCTTGAATCAGTTTGGCAGTAAGTTACACGAGCACATGCTTGTACGTAACTGAAATTCTAGTGGAATACGCACTTGTGTCAGGCTTGTAGCAGTGCCATCAGTAATACCACAGACTACCAACTGTGTTTTACTATTGAAATGCTAGTGAAATATTTAGCTTTGTCTCTTAATTTATATATTCCTGTTTACAAAATCACGAGAAAATAATGGACCACTCATAACCTACAATAATTGCTGGTGTGCAGCACGTGGTATGTTAACGGTGTGCCAGTACACAGTCATAGTTACACAGCCATATGCATTCCACCAACGTGATACATATGACGTTCCGAATGTATCATAGCCATTAGTAGGCCACAGCAGAACCAGCTCAGTTGAGCTATTATTTGTCATAGCCAGCAGATACCCAGCAGTGCCAACAGTATTAGCTTACGGCCAACTGTGCATTGCTCCAGGGATATTTACGGTGGCCATATGCTGGAAACAATATAACAAGACTGACGCGAAGCGATGGGTGGGACGCAATTAAAATTACTTGCCTGCCTTCTGAGATGGCAGAGCGATAAAAATCGTGGACACAACGCGGTTTCTTAATTTTAATAAAAGTAATTTGTTTTGGGTCACGGACATGGCAGAGCTGAAAAAAAAAACTGTTTTTAATTTTGTTTCCAAATGTTGGTGAAGCAGAGAGTTGGTAGTAAATTTCATTCACTTGCTTAACGAGAGAATTATTTTTGTTATTGTATGCAAACCATATACTTTTTAAGAGAAGTCTTCTCTGGTGTCGAATCTCCACCTCTGACGCGTGGTAACAGCGTAGCGACAAGAGCCAGTGTCCCATGCTTGACGAGTAGCATACCGCCTCTATTCGCAGTGCGCCAAACTGACGTGCAAGGTTTCCCTTGTAGTCTCTATCTAACGGGACTTTAAGCAGTGACCACAACATTTCATTTTTGATTAGTATGAAATACAGACCAACGCATGTCTCTCACGTTGCACTTTACGAATTCAGATAATATTTTCTACGTATCCATGTAGTTTCGAAAACGAATTGTTTATTGAGTGCTGACTGAGTATGATACCCGTCTACGTGCCAATTTTAGATCCCACAGAATTCGATTTCAGTTCGCTGGACAAATTTGCGCGTGGTAATGTTAGTACAATTGAAATTTATGTTGGGTGACATGAAATAAATAAATTCATAACAATCAAATCTTTAATTTTTCTTTGCCTCCGCGTAAATTTAATTGCTTAAGTATATAAAATGGATACAAGACAATTATTTTTCTTCATGAGCTTGTAATAAATTTTGCTCAGGTTTTTATTTGTATGTGTTTGTTTACTTTCCATTCGTTTTCAATACGATCTGCGTTTCCATTGTATTTTACGCCCGACTCAACCCGATACGATAACAATATTTGATGTAACAACCTTGAGACTCAAATCGATTTGAATTCCGTTTCTATAAGCGTTTTCAATATATATAGCGATTTGAGAGGCTCGAAAACCATGTTTCTTACCATCGTGCTGAATTTTTGAAAATATATATGAATAGTTTCAAGGGTGTTTTATTTTCGTAGATGAACATAATATGAACAAGTTAAGCGGTTTCGCGTAAAAAACGCGTTCATGCGCCAATCGAGGACGCCTGCTAAGCAAACGCATAACTGTGACTTTATTTTAAAATTCGTAAATGCCAGTGGGAATTTGACATAAATAACAAATAAACCTTAAAAAATTGAAATATTGTAAACATTTATGGCCGTCGTACCAGATGCAAGTACGACAGAGATCAGCACCAGACAGTTACAATAACAAAGAGAA
The DNA here is from genome assembly GCA_003012365.1 of Medauroidea extradentata. Lineage (NCBI taxonomy): Eukaryota > Metazoa > Arthropoda > Insecta > Phasmatodea > Phasmatidae > Medauroidea > Medauroidea extradentata. The sequence goes on along the minus strand of PNEQ01082091.1, from coordinate 4,069 downwards.
GTGTGCGAAAAATAACTATGTGGCACGGGGTAAAACTACAGAATAATATAATGTTGTTAGATATCTGTCAACATATAATGTTACATGTTTATATATCTGTGTGATCCGCAGTTTTTGTTTGATTCATTTAATTTTTGTTGTGGCAGTGAAAACTGTATATTCGTCAAGAAAAAAGTATTCTCATTAGGTATGTTGGCAGCTCAAATCTGAGAGTAATCAAATGAAATATTCTGCTATCTGTTAGCTTAAGATGATAAACGATCAGTATTCTTGCAGACTTGAACAAGCTGTCCGCTATTGATTTTTGCTAGATGTTAATATGTACTGACATGAAACTATTAATATTTCTGAATATTTTCATACTTGCCGCGCGGCAGAAGATCTAGTGTTCTCAATAAAGATATTTTTTCGTGTTGCATCGTTCCCTTCACGTTGCATCTGTCAAGCTTATGTAAATCCAGCATCATTCTGCTTCAGTAGGTTGACAAACATCGGGACGAAATGGTGTGTTGAACACCCTCGTACGAAGACGAATTCGTGTGCCATGGTAATTTTTCCGAGAGGTAAAAATGATTTAGATTTTACATATTTCGATTCAAATTAAAACAAACATGACTACTGTAAAAAGGCGCATACATGTTCTAAGTAGACAAACATACGTGCATCTGTAATGTACAGTTTTGTACGCAATGGACACTATTAGTTGTGACGTCGCACGAGAGCACTGGTCCCAAGAAAACATAAGTTTTGAAAATTTAGCATTCAAACATCCATTTGGCTACCTGATGTATTTTTGTAATACCAATAAATAAAAAACAAATGTTTTTGTTTAAGCCTAAAGAATGGCGAACAATAGTGCGGCAGGAAATCCCACGTAAACTGATATCGTCAGATACGAAATAATTTAATACACTTAGTGGGAAAACACATTTATGTAGGGACTTATGTTGCGATATGTTTAGTATGCATCCTTGTTCCATCAGATATAATATAGTACGAGGCGAATATTGATACAACTTATGAACATGAAGTTATGCTGCATATAATATTAAATTTGTATTCGTGAATTTTTTTAGAAATGTTTAAACTAAGACATGTTCACAATAGGTAAGTTAGGCATTGCTGTATACATCTTCTGCTACTGAAAAAAAAATTAATGGTGCCTTCGTTTTTAAAATTTTAACATTTTGTTGATTGAAGGTGATTAATTTTCATGAGTTTGTTTCCCTTAGATGGGGCTCAGCCCCATGACTTGACCTGGTCCACACTTTTAGAGCCCCCACCCTAAAACGTTCAGTACCTCATGTCCCAGTCACACATTTTAGTGCCCCTACCCTAAAACTTTCAGTACTTCACGTCCCGACCTCATATTTTTAGTGCCCCAACCATAAAACATTCAGTACTTCATGTCCCTGCCCCACATTTTTAGTGCCCCCACCCTAAAACGTTCAGTACTTCAAGTCCCTGCCCCACATTTTTAGTGCCCCTACCCTAAAACGTTCAGTACTTCATGTCCCTGCCCCACATTTTCAGTGCCCCCACCCTAAAACATTCAGTACTTCAAATCCCTACACCACATTTTTAGCGCCCCTACCCTAAAACAATCAGTATTTCATGTTCCTGCGTCACACTTTTAGTGCCCCAACCCTAAAACATTCAATAATTCATGTCCCTGCCCCAAACTTTTAGTGACCTCAACCTAAAACATTCAGTACTTCATATACCTGCCCAACATTTTTAGTGCCCCTACCCTAAAACATTCAGTATTTCATGTTCCTGCCCCACACTTTTAGTGCCCCCACCCTAAAACATTCAGTACTTCATGTCCCTGCCCCACAGTTTTAGTGCCCCTACCATAAAACTTTCAGTACTTCACATCCCGACCATACATTTTTAGTGCCCCTACCATAAAATATTCAGTACTTCATGTCCCTGCCCCACATTTTTAGTGCCCCCACCCTAAAACGTTCATTACTTCAAGTCCCTGCCCCACATTGTTAGTGCCCCTACCCTAAAACGTTCAGTACTTCATGTCCCTGCCCCACAATTTTTGTGCCCCCACCCTAAAACATTCAGTACTTCAAATCCCTACACCACATTTTTAGTGCCCCTACCCTAAAACATTTAGTATTTCATGTACCTGCGCCACACTTTTAGTGCCCTAACCCGAAAACATTCAATACTTCAAGTCCCTGCCCCACACTTTTAGTGACCCCACCCTAATACATTCAGTACTTCAAATCTCTACACCACATTTTTAGTGCCCCTACCCTAAAACATTCAGTATTTCATGTTAATGCGCCACACTTTTAGTGCCCCAACCCTAAAACATTCAATACTTCATGTCCATGCCCCACACTTTTAGTGACCCCACCCTAAAACATTTAGTACTTCAAATCCCTACACCACATTTTTAGTGCCCCTACCCTAAAACATTCAGTATTTCATGTTCCTGCGCCACACTTTTAGTGCCCCAACCCTAAAACATTCAATACTTCATGTCCCAGCCCCACACTTTTAGTGACCCCACCCTAAAACATTCAATACTTCATGTCCCTGCCCAACATTTTTAGTGCCCCTACCCTAAAACATTCAGTTCTACATGTCTCTGCCCCACATTTTTAGTACCGCCACCCTATAATGTTCATTACTTCATGACCCTGCTCCACATTTTTAGTGCCCCCACCTAAAACATTCAATACTTCATGTATCTGCCCCACAATTTTAGTTCCCCCACCCAAAAACTTTCAGTACTTCTTGTCTCTGCCCAACATTTTTAGTGCCCCTACCATAAAACATTCAGTACTTCAAATCCCTGCCCCACATTTTTAGTGCCCTAGCCGAAAACATTCAATACTTCATGTCCCTGCCCCACACTTTTAGTGACCCCACCCTAAAACATTTAGTACTTCAAATCACTACACCACATTTTTAAGGCCCCTACCCTAAAACATTCAGTATTTCATGTTCCTGCGCCACACTTTTAGTGCCCCAACCCCAAAACATTCAATACTTCATGTCCCTGCCCCACACTTTTAGTGACCCCACCCTAAAACATTCAATACTTCATGTCCCTGCCCAACATTTTTAGTGCCCCTACCCTAAAACATTCAGTTCTACATGTCTCTGCCCCACATTTTTAGTACCGCCACCCTAAAATGTTCATTACTTCATGACCCTGCACCACATTTTTAGTGACCCCACCCTAAAAACATTCAATACTTCATGTCCCTGCCTAACATTTTTAGTGCACCTACCCTAAAACATTCAGTACTTCATGTCCCTACCCACATTTTTAGTGCCCTACCCTAAAACTTTCAGTACTTCATGTCCCTGCCCCTCAATTTTAGTTCCCCCACCCAAAAACCTTCAGTACTTCTTGTCTCTGCCCCACATTTTTAGTGCCCCTACCATAAAACATTCAGTACTTCAAATCCCTGCCCCACATTTTTAGTGCCCTACCCTAAAACATTCAGTACTTCATGTCTCGGCCTTACATTTTTAGTGCCCCCACCCTAAATTTTTCAGTACTTCATGTCCCGACCTCACAATTTTAGTGCCCGTACCCTAAATCTTTCAGTACTTCATGTCCCGGCCTCACATTTTAGTGCCTTCACCCTAAAATTTTCAGTACTTCGTGTCCCGACCTCACATTTTTAGTGCCCCTACCCTTAAACTTTCAGTACTTTATTTCTCGACCTCATATTTTTAGTGCCCCTAACCTAAAACTTTCAGTATTTCATGTCCCTACCTCACAATTTTAGTTCCCCTACCCTACAACTGTCAGTTCTTCATGTCTCGACCTCACATTTAAGTGCTTCTACCCTTAAACTTTCAGTACTTCATGTCCCGACATCACATTTTTAGTGCCCCCACCCTAAATCTTTCAGTACTTCATGTCCCGACTTACATTTTTAGTGCCCCCATCCCAAAACTTTCAGTACTTCATGTCACGACCGCACATTTTTAGTACCCCCACCCTAAAACTCTCAGTACTTCATGTCCCGACCTCACATTTTTAGTGCCCCAAACCCATAAAATTTCAGTACTTCATGTCCCTGCCTCACAT
>PNEQ01082090.1:0-11533 GCA_003012365.1 Medauroidea extradentata | reverse complement strand
CCCCCCCCCCCCCCCCAAAAAAAAAGTAGCGTGGGATAAAGTCTGTATAACGATTATGAATCATTGCCGCGAAGACTTATTGTAAACTAATTAACCTTTATTTATTATGGTTGGTTTGGAGTGGTTGTACCTCTATTTCTATTTACAAATGCAATTATAGAGAAGATTATTTAATTTCACATTCTCACGGCATTATTTAAGCCATACTGTTGGTTTCGAATGCATATTGTTGCTTTGAAATACATATAATTGCAAAAACAGTTGACACAATGTTAAACAACCATAAATAATTTGAAAAAAAATTTAACATGACATATTATATAGTGGGTTTTGACTGTTTACGTTTTAAGTTAATGGTGGCATACATATGCAGTGCTAAAGAAAAGCAATACCATTAATAAAAAGTATTCATTTCTGACAACAATGAAACAAATTATTGGTTACTCAATTTGATCCTGTGTGACTAATATTGCTAGAAAAAATTTTCCGTGCATAGTTTGAAAAAAAAAAAATCTTGACAACAATTAAAAACATTCCAGGGAACAGCATACAAAATTGAGTGTTTTATTGAAATATGAATTGCTGTAAAAAAAATAATGTCAGTTATTTAAGAATGACACTTTCTGACAGTGATAAAACTAATACTACTACTACAGAACAGTTCCAAGTATTTATTTACACCAATCTATTTTGCCACGCAACTGCTCCTGTAGTAACAAATTAGCCAGCCAACCCGTCTCATACAGGATGTACGTTTATTCTTACGCGAACAATAACATGAACAGTTGGTGGCACGTCTTCAAATCTGTATTCGTACCTTTTGCAGACGAAATGTACACCACAGTGCACGTTTAGGTGATGTCTATTACCAAATGATTAGACACGTTTGGAGGTCTGTGAAGTATTTCGTATTCATCCACGTTGCACTCACGGGATACACTCGACAAATGATCAGAATCTGGTGGCATAGCGAGTACGGCCGCAGCCTGTGTGAAGGGACTTGGCGGCGGCCAGCGGGCAGCGTGTAGCCATGCGGCGAAAAAACAGCGTGGCAAAAAATTACTTGTGTGGTGCAGGCCTAAATGCTTACTCATTTTTCACGTATAATACAATGTCGGCGATGGAAGTTAACCAATTTGTTGATCAGGGCTGCCACTATTGCTTCATCAGGTCATACGATCACATTCTGTTGTTTTAAATGGTCTGTTATTTTGCTACGTGTAACAAATATTGTTAGTATTGGCTGTCAAAATACGGAATTCGTACGTGGGATAGACAGTAACTACAAAATGTTCAAGTGTTGTTAAAATAATTATGAAGACAAAGAGACATGATTAGATTGAACAAATGTGAGAGACCAGTGACATTGCAAGGATGGATTTGGTGCGCATTCCGTAACTAAACTGGGCGTTATTAGTCACTTGAAGGGTAAAATCCCGCGAGGGACGTTGTCCCTCTTCTCATGCGATGTGGTATGTAATTTCAGTAGAGAGCACCAGTCCTTCTATTTAGTTGTGAAAAGTTTTAGCGAAGAACATTGCTTTACTACAGATCGATTAACAAATTAAGAAATTATAACAGTATTAACTTAAGAGTTAGTGGACCTAGCGCGTGAGACGTGCTGTAGCGTGGTACGTATAGTTGTTTTTCAGGTATAGTTACTAAAAATATTTCTAATGCGTTTACCTTCGAAAAGAAAACACACTTCAAATTGTACCACACTCTGGGCACGAGAGACGAAAGGGTTCGAGTTACCCGAGAGGGTAAACACAACGAAATAACCAAACTAGATAATACAGGGTGGAAACGATGTATTATCAATTTTCACTCATTACATACAATGACATCGGGAAAGGTGTACAATAGTTAACATAAGGTTACACATTTAATTGCCCACAACATGGCCTGAAGGGCCCATACAAATCAATAGCGCAATTAGATTCGGGCCCCCTCGACACGCCACCGGTACGTCATAATGGACTAATCAAACCTAAAGAATCTACTAAATAACGTAGGGTAAACACGCGGCTTACCGAGCCGGCAACAAGATGACTACCCGTGCACCCGAATCAAAACTGTACACTTACCGACGGAGTGCCGAGAGGGACACGACCTTTCACGGACGGAGGCGGAGACCAGAGTGCCTCTCCGCGGCGGGTCATAAGCTGACGCTGGCCAAGGAAAGGAGGGGAGGGCCAGGAGAGGGAGGGCGGCCCGAACAGTTCCAATGCGGCCCGAGCTTCGCAGAAGGTATCAGTTCCACACCCCAGCGTCCAGCGCGCGCACACACACGTCTGCTGCCGTAAAAGTAGTTTATTGCTCCCGTTAATCCAGGTCAAAGCACCAAGTCAAGTTCGGTGGGGAGAAACCCCAGCACAAAATAAAGTCCCCATGATTTAAAAAATGCAGTCCGATAATTAAAAACATGATTATCAAGCTTCTCAAAAGTGCTAAAAATGACTTTTTCATGTTGCTGTAGCCGAGAAAATATCAACCGTAATCGTAAAACAAAATCATAGAAACCTGCATTGGACTTTACCACATACTTTCCACAAATAAAATTATAGGGCCATCGCTTGAAGTCCCGTTGAAAAACAGTTACTAAGTAAACACTGCACGCTAGTTTAGTACTCCACGCCTAGAGGCGATGAGGTGTTTGATGCACGGGTTCTATTCGACTTATCGCCATCACCGTTTCCATGCCTAAAACGTAAAAAAAAGCTATGGTCGACTAACTCTTAAGTTCACGAAGATGAGGCTCACTGATCTGCAACAGTACATTTAGCTTTTCAAAAATAAGAACAACAGGCAAATGCCTTATTCAGATCAGATGAAAGAAACATGAACCACCTTCATTTGCAAGAGAAATTGTTGTACACTTTTCAATATGCTTATTTAAACCTGTAACGGAAACAGAAGTTTACAAAACTATAAATGGCATAAAAACAAGCACCGTTGGCCTTGATAAGATCAGTATACAAATGATAAAGTTATGTACCCCTTATTGTGTCCCAATTTTAACCTACATTATCAATTTTTCCCTACAGAATTCTGATTTTCCTGACCAGTGGAAGCAATCACAGATAATTCCAGTATCTAAAATCAACCAACCGCTAGAATTTAAAGATTTAAGACCAATAAGTATTCTCCCAGCTACCTCAAAAATCATAAAAAAACTAGTTTATCATCAAATAAGTAAATACATGTTGGTCAATAATAAAGCGTATGAAAAGCAATCAGGGTTTCGTTATGGTCATAGCACTTTACTCTTCTGGATATAACTGACGACATGTACAGAGCATTTGACGGTTCCAAAATTACAATCTTATTGTTTCTCGACATTACAAAAACTTTCGATACTTTAAATCACGAATAACTACTGATGCGACTAGCTGAGATTGGTTTGTCGCAATCTATACTGAAGTGGTTTAAAACATATTTAAAGAACCGGCAACAGCAAGTTCACATACGCACTAACGAAGGAGATTTAGCATCAATTAATAAATATAGTAATGTGTTTGGGGTTCCACAGCGTTCTATACTGGGACCACTTTTGTTTTCCATTTTTATACTGGGAATTCCAGATTGTTTTAAGCACATGAAATGTCATCAGTATGCAGACGATACACAATTACTGATATCTTTTCCAGTCGAAAAAACTTACCAAGCCATAGACAGAATTAATGATGATTTAAACAGACTACACTATTGGTGCATTGAAAATGAACTTAAGCTAAATGCTGGGAAATGTAAGTACATGACTATAGGGACACCAACAAATCTTAACAAAATTAGTCTTCCCATCGAAATTACTATAAATTGCATCCCTGTCTCACCCTGTCATCATTATTGGAACCTAGGGATAATATTTGGTGAAAACCTCACATGGCACAAACATGTTTCCGCCTGTATTCAAACTGGCTACTACAGGCTCAGACACTTATATAAAATCAAAAAGATCTTGCCAAAACAACTTGAGTAAAAAATCTGTCACTCCCTTGTACTTTCACTTTTTAATTATTGCGCTGGGTTGTTTGTTTGCTTGGATAAAACGCAACAGTACAGAATTCAAAAGCTCCAAAATGCATGTGGAAGATATTGTATAAAGGAAAATAATCACATCAGTGAACCGTTATCAAGGACAAATTGGCTCAATATGTACAATAGATGCAAATTTGTCTTCGTTACACAACTAAAAAATATTAAATGTAACAAGCTAGCGACTTATTTGTACACCAAAATCAATGAACAATCTTTAACACACAGATATAACACCAGACCCAAAAATAACCTTCAAATTCCCAAGTACAGATGAAAAATGTATGAAAAAATCATTTAGTTACCAAGCTTGCCGACTCTGGAATGACATTCCAGACAATCTCCAGCAGTGCACAACAGCTGCTGTATTTAAAACACAGTATCATTCTATGCTGCACAAACATCAAAAAGTTACTAGCCTGCTGCAGTTACGGTATTAATTATGCTCGATTTGTAAACTATCCCAGTTTTTTACATTGTCACTTATTCCCAATACGTTATAAAATACTGTATTATTTACATTAGTACAGTAGATATTAAATAGTTGACAACTGTATTGTATAATTGTATGTTATTAGTGCTGTTATATGTGTAAGAACACTTATCATACCATATATACTTTTGTTTTAAAATTTATTTTCTCTGTGTTTAGTAATTTGACAATCACTAATTTTTCTCTGTAAGAGATGTAGATGCAGTTTGTATTATTATTATTATTATTTAACAATACTAATTATAAAAATTGTAGTGTACGTATAACACACGGCCAATTGTAAATCAGCCTAGTGCTGAATTTTGTACGTGTCTAAATAAATAAAGGCAGCTAAACCCCTGCAGGCTTACAAGTGGCTTTCATAGTTCAGCAAGTTGTGAATCAAATTGTGATATCTACATTATTTCTACACAATTCAATGTTAATGTGTTGCACATGTCACACGTACAAGGAATTCAATAAATTAAACTGGCTTTGCAAACGTTCACATAAGTAGGTTTGATTTGTGCACACAGCAAACATGTTATGTGAATAGATTTGAAATAGTCTCACAAAAAACTATAAACTAAAAGTTAAGCCCTCCAATTTCATGAAATAAAGAGAATCCCAACAGAATCTCTCTTAAATAAGCACACGTTCATTTCAAAAGCTTAATTTTTATAATTTGTAGCATATTTTGACAGTAATGTTAATTTTAAGTGTAGTACGTGTGTTTTAATAATTTCAATATAGCATAATACAGAAAGAACATGTTATAAAAATTTATTTCACATCTCACTTGAAAGTGTTTCAATTTTTTGTACGTACTTTGTAAGAAAAATGTATAATTGCCAACTTAATCTAACTTTTCATGCTAAATACTGTACATTTTTAGTAACTATATTGCCAACACACACATAAAAGCACCACCAAAACTCTCAATCCCTTGGTAGCTAACACCGAAGTAAAATATTTTGATACAACACAGCTGTGTACTTACCAAGAGATAAAGCAAACACTGTGTTAGCTAACCACCTGTTCGTTGGAAGTTGATACAACTGGCCCTAAGAAATTACTGTATATCTTTCCTTTTTATCCCCCCACATAAACTAATCACGTATTTCAGTTTATGACTTGTATATCAAGATTACTGCTGCAATCTGTAAGAAAAATACGTATATACAACTGTAACATTACAAATTATGGGGTAAATAGAAATCGACAACTCCACAACTCTGCAACAGTAAACCAAAAACTGCTACTTCTCACCCTCCTGTTAGCAAAATATTATTCAGAGAGAAGTAAGCAACATACAAAAAAATTAATCTAATGCCGAAAACATTTTCATTTACTGCCAAAAGAATTTATGTGACCAGAGTTCCATCTACTAAATTCGCAATGCAGCAAACTACCCATGCTATTTCAGATTCATAGCATTGTTTTATGTGCTGAATAAAAAAACTGCAGCACTGGAAATACCTATGTAAGTTTTAAACATTTTCCCCCTAACAATTTGTAGGTAAAATTTTTAATTAATACTACTGTACTGTATTTACTTACTCGCGTACCTTACGTACTTTTTGTTACGATTTTGTGTATTCAAAACAGAGGGTGTATAACATATTTTTTTTTATACACCGAAAAAAATCTGCAACTACGTACATTGTCAGCAATATATTTCAACCAGAAACGTAGATGGTATGTGTGGTGATAGTATAAGAAAGGAAGTAGGAGCTACAGCACAATTAGCTATCTCACATTTACGTGGCAAGCTGGAAAGGCAAGCGGCAATGTGTGCATGAACATGTAGTAAAGCAAATTTGCAGGCTATTTATAGACAGCTGCCTAATAGATGGCAACTGGGTGGAAGATGAGACAGACAAGCGTGTGGTGTATAAACAACCTACCGTAACCATCGCACTCAGGCACTTTGTGTGGCACGGAAACAATGTAACAAAATACTATACATATACTTACCTACACGGAAGTGTTAATTTATTCATTAATTCCTTAACTGTGACATTCTACTTTAGTCAAACAACAAATTAAATCACTCTGTAAACATTATGTATATGGTTTTCTCACATAAAATTAACTAAAAATGAACTATTTACAAAAAAAAAAAATTTTAAAAATTATTTTTACACTTTCTTGGCGTAATTAAAATTTTATATCCCGCAGCAAAACAGTTAACTATTTATCACCGGCAGACCGGTACCAACACTCGAGCACACATAATAAAATTACAGTTTTAAAAGAAAATTTGTCTCAACACACGCACACATACAATAAATTACTGGTATGTATACAAAACAAACAATTACAATTTCTTCTGATAAGCTTGTCTTGTAACAAATATCTCCACAATGTTAAATATGAAAGATATTAAAAAAAGAGAGAAAAACAAAAACTAAGGTTTTACAAAAATAAAGTTTGTCTAACCTGGTGAATCTAGTTACTTGAGTCACCTGATGACACATTTGACTCTACGTTAGATTCAGACAATGTTGTGGAATCGGACAAATCAACTGAGCTTACACTGGCATCATCGTCGCCTTTGTGGACAAACTTGTCAGACAATCTTCGCAACGATTCAAAGCATCGCTAATCCCTGTCTTCTTAAAACTTTTTGTCACAATTTTCTGAGAAATCTTATTCCAGCTGGTACATATCCACCCACAAATTTTTTTAAGTGACAGTTGCTGAATTTTTCCCAGGGACATGAGGGTGTGGCCTCCTTCGGCCATGTACTCTGTGTACAAAGCGCGCAAGTCGTCCTTGAAAGGCTTATTTATGCTGATGTATAGTGGTTGTAATATGCATATTAGCCATCCTGGTAAACTCTTAGGTCTTGCAGTTTTCCGTCAGAAGTTGCTCAACTCACTTAATTGGGCCCAGAAACTGTCTTATACTAGCATTGATCTGAGTCGTAAGACTACTCCGGGTTGTTTCAACCCGCCAGTCTTGATCCAATTCATCATTAATTCGCTATCCACCAATCCCTTTATCTGCGCACGCACGTGAAATCCGCGGGGCAGTTTCACATTCTTCAGAATTGTTTTCCTCTTAAAAATGAGAAAAAGGGTAAGTTTATTTCCATCTGCAGTCATACCAAGCATTACAGCACATTGTACCTTTTCCGCACCTTAAGTTCTGACGAGTACACTTCAGGCACTTTTCTCTATTGTAGAATTTTTTGGCATGTCAAATTATATGGGAGTTTGATCCTCATTTCCAATTTGCAATAGGAAGTACACATTCGTTTTTCTCAGGCGAACGACGAAACAATGGAAGTTATAACATCTTGTCAGTGTAATCTTCTGGTAATTTTTGGCACATAGATGTTCGCCTACGCAGAGAGAGTCCTTTTAGGAGCATAAATCATATTACCCAGCAACAACTTGCTTTGGTGCATGGAACTGTAGCATTTCTGACCATAACGCAAATCCATTCTTACGCAGTTCTCGCACATAGTCCAGTAACTCTTCTTCGATTTCCGGAAATTTTCAGTGTTTTGGGCCACAAAAAGCTCTGGAATTTTGTTTTGCATTGCAAGGTTGGTCTTTTTGTTTATGCCAGTAATGGATGTGGCCTCCACTTACTGAAAACTGTCTGCCTGCTTCACAATTGCCATTTTCTACTGCGAAAGTAATAGCCTTTAATTTAAAATCTGCAGTATAGCTGTTTAATATTCCCATTTTATATAACATACAAAGTGGCCAGAGAAAATAAAGAACAATTGCAACCACTAAACTGCGCAACAATACTAAAACACTGTCTACTTGCCCCATGTTTCAAACATGCTGTGGCTGATTTCACGTCACAACACAAGTGGAGGGAGTGGGGGGAGGATTCTTTTGTGTCAGTGGAATGCCAAGTCAGACGCCTCAATAGCGCTCTTCCACCCTCTCTGCCGTAAATCACAAACCAATCCAAACATGTTTTCTCTTTTCTTCTTCCCCTGCCCCTATAAACTTCGTATTTTGTTGACCTCCCTAGAAACCCACGCAGCAAAAGAAAATAAAAATCTATAGCCCTTTAAAAGCTGACCAATAGCCCATCTACTCACAGTTGTGCATAGCAACAAAAATACATAACGTGTAAGATATGGGAGTAAATCCGGTATATTTGCAAACACAACCTAAAAATGTGCATTAGTAAAACTTGTAGTAAGCTTATGAGCTACCATATTCAATGAAGCTCTACTATCATATTCAGTGATGGTAAAAGTACACAGAAAATGAAATTGGGCTCAAGTACAATTACTTGAATAAAATTGTAACTAATTACAAGTAAGAATTACTTTCCACAAAAGTAATCAGTAAAATTACAATTACAATTTTTTATGTTTACTTTGAAATTTCCAGTACACGTTCTAATATATACTTTCTTTTTCTTATTTGCATTAATATATTTTGTAATACAAAAACATGGTAATAATTACATTGCAGAATAAATATTTATCAAATGTAGCAGCAGAAAAGTATGTTGTTCAAAGACGTGCACATTTTAAATACAATAACTATTTACTAGAAGTCATGTCACATATTGAGTCCCCATTGATGCAGTTTGAATATATAGTTGTTTACCATCATCATTCTAGGAGAAAAGAATTGAAACTGCCCTGTTATTTTTACTCGACACACAAAAACCAAAAACCCAGTTTTCAATGTTTGGAATTGACTTTGCAGAATAACTGCATCTTAAAATTACTCACTCCTATCTTTCCTCTCTTAAGTGACAATACATCTTTGCCAATGCTAAACAGTCTCTTTACTGGTGCACTCTAAGTTAAAGAAGCATTATGCTCCAAGAAAGCAGCTTTAACAGTGGGATAGAGGCTAAGCATTTTAATGTTGAATTCAGAGATCAAAATATATTAATTATTTCTTCTAAAACTGGGTAAGAGGGGGAAACTGAAAGAAAAAAAAATTCTTCATTAGTTGGGGCATCTTTTTGAAGTGCTATATTAAAACTTTTATCAAATTCACCTAAGTTATCTTTACATGCAGTGAATAGCAATTTATTTTTCTTTCTCATCCAACAATGAAAACTTTAGTTTCGGAATGAGCCCAGCTGCTTCATGCTGAACTCAGCAGCTTACAGCCAACGCACAATTTGCACTTAACACACACATTCTCAGTCGACTGTGTACCTGAAAGTTCGAAGTATGTATTTTTCAAAATTATAAAATAGAAACACATACTTATTATAGTTTCTTGATTCAGTCAAAGTAACATTGCTTTGCAACACCATTTTAAAAGATGCCTAGAGCAATCACTGGCCATAGAAGTATAGCCTTGTAGAAACTAAAAAATTTTTTTTAGTGAAGTTTAGTAAACATTTGCGCCATATTGACTTTAAATAAATATTTTAAGATTTAAATATGACACCCAGTGTTTTACTGTAATCAAAACAGAATAGCTGAAGTTAATGCACAATATTGTATATCAATTTACGCTATTACAGTAGAAACTCGTTGCATCGTTTTCCCGTATCTATCGTTTACTTTTGTCGGTCTCAAAAATTTTCCTATTAAAACAAGGTTTAAGAAGTCCACATCAATCGTTTTCGTAAGTATCGTTTTTCCAGCATCCATAGCTCAAAATATCTTGTCCCACAGACAAAATTTAGGCGTATCAATCGTTTTTAAAATTAATTTCAACATACAGTGTAAATTTAAAACGAACAGTTCTAGCGAACGGTAAAAGACAATCGCGGCTGCCCAGAAAGTAAATATTCCCAGCCAATGTTTACGTTTTCCTGCGATTTACACTTTTTTCTTCCTGTCCCGTTTGTTTGCAAATTAATACACTGTTAAATTTTCTTGCATATCACATCAAAATTTTATTTTTCCCGCTGTTTACGGTTTTCACCATCCAAAAACAATACAAACACGTGATGTCAGAGTCACGGATAACGAAGGAAGGACATCTAAACTTGTTTGGAAATAGAACACAGAAGAAACATCACAGCGATGTTGGTGATCACATGCAAAGCCATAGGAGAATGACAGTGATCGCATGTAACGCTTGCGCTCATGGCACAATAAATTCAAGATGGCGGCAAGAAGAGAATTGCCGCTGCTAGCACAATCTATTGTCTCGGACTCTATCGATTGCTGTTTTTACATTGAAAACATTACGTACTTTTGCTTCCCTTTGTTTTTAACGCAATTAACGGTAACTTTAACCTAAAATTTGCGAAACGTTTTTGAAAATGTTTTATTATAAACAGACTGGTTTTAAAATCCTTTCCATTTTAGTGCATCGTGTTTATATGGTTACGTAACGGTAATGTAATTTAACGATTGCACTCGTAAATACATAATATTTAAATTAAAAAGGATTTTAAAAATAATGATAGTAATTACCCTAATTTCCTGTTCGCGTTTTTTTATTTTCCTCCGTAATTTACCTTAGCATAGTAAATAATAATAACTTGTAGAGAGTTTTCTTATGTTTAGTCTTGTCAGTCACCTCAGCACATAAAGTACAACTTCAGATTTCGAGGTTAGGTGTAAAAAAAACTGTGGTTTATGTCGGTAAACGGTTGGAATTAAATTTGAAGAAAAAAATTTGTTGAAACTGTATTTATTATGTAAACAAAATGTAACAATTACTCGTAAGTAACGATTCAATTTATTTAACTGGAAGTAAAATACAAGTAAAAATTACTTTTTCCTAAAAGTTACGAATTACAAGTAAGAATTATTAAAAAAGTAATTGTTAATGGTAACGAAATTACTTGTAATTCGTTACATGCCACCACTGCATATAGTCAAAATTAAGCCAGAAAACATAAAAATTATGAAGCATGCAACCACATGGTGTCCACTAATATTTACAAATTATTTTCCAGTACACAACAAAAAAATTCCAGTACATTTTCCTGTATCTCCAAATAAAAATTCAATCTATTTTTCAAGACGTCTCAATTTTGAAACTAGCATAAAAAATAGACGCTTCAATATAATTTTCTTAAAACTATGAAGATCTTACAGACAACATGACATAAGAAACT
>PNEQ01082089.1:0-11533 GCA_003012365.1 Medauroidea extradentata | reverse complement strand
ACATCTCTAGAACATAGAAGTACCTGCTATGACATGATCACATTATAAGCTCAGCACTGCATGTATCTATGTATGGTGAGGAGACATCTCTAGTACATAGAAGTACCTGCTATGACATGATTACATTATAAGCTCAGCACTGCATGTATCTATGTATGGTGAGGAGACATCTCTAGAACATAGAAGTACCTGCTATGACGTGATTATAGCTTCTATACTTCTAGGCCTGCAATGTGTACAATATGTTTCACTCGGGCAACCACATACTGTATGTAGTTCACTTTGTTCCTGGGAAACCCGTCTCACGGTGCAAAGTGGCGACATAATGCGCCGGATGTCAGTCTCATAGTTGTGTTTATATTAGCTAACAAGACAGTATCTCCACGTAGGTACTATATCAGCATTATCATTGGCACGATATCTTCATATGGTTCTCGTGAAACTTTTGCTACGTTGCTGATAACATCTCCAATTTTATCTCATAAGTTCTTTAGTTTTTTTTTTTGTTTTATGAAAATTAATAGCAATAATTTTGCGCGTTTAAAATTAGCACTGTTAAAAGTTCGACCAAGACCGATCTACAAATTTGATTTTGATACTCAAAGTTTGTTTTTTAATTGTAATTTTTAAAGAATCAAAGCACGTTTTGAAAACCTACTTAGTTTAGTAGAACACTTAATGAATATGCCGTGGTAATTAAATAATAAACTAAAATTGTATTAGAAAGCAAGCTAGTACTTAGTAGAGTGCGAGATTCAAGAAAAGTAATGTGGCCTTCACGTC
The DNA here is from genome assembly GCA_003012365.1 of Medauroidea extradentata. Taxonomy (NCBI): domain Eukaryota; kingdom Metazoa; phylum Arthropoda; class Insecta; order Phasmatodea; family Phasmatidae; genus Medauroidea; species Medauroidea extradentata. The sequence continues at coordinate 10,750 of PNEQ01082089.1, read as the reverse complement.
AACGTACTGGGAAGACAAGTGAGTGTGCATAGCTGAATTAACAGAAGTTATGTTGGTAACACTTGTGTTAGAAGTTTCCACAACGCACACAATTTGTACTAAAACGTTTACGATCTTTGTAAAGAAATTCAGTGTTCCATTTAAAACATCGCAAGATCATCAAGATTTAAAATTCAGCACGGGATTCACCTTGACTACTTCAGATTTTATTGTTTGCGAGTTCATAACGATGTGAGGTACTTAAAAATTATGATGACTGAGTTTTAAATAAATATAAAATTTTCAAACCAAGCTCGTAAAATAGCGTTTCGTGTATGTAGCAGGTTATCCACACAGCCTACACAGACTAAGTAGATAACTACGCTAATAGTATGTTGATTTCTGCAATTCTGCAATGAGGTGCTACAAAACTACATGAATTCAGAGCGACTTGAAGACTGGTATTAAACAACGGTTCAAATGTAGACCAGTTGTAACAGGCTGGTGATAGTAACATATACTGTAGCTACATGTCTGACGCAGTACGAATGTTACAATACTAAGCAAGTTTCTGTGAGTCTTGTGACTATACAATACGTGTCTGCTTGCTGGCATGTTCTTGAAAGCTGTGCAGGTGCCTTGAACTTGTATCTATTCTAGCTTCCGTCACGTATCTACAACGTACTTGGTAGCTGCTATGTATAACTAGCCGTCTTACTGTCAGCGAGGTCAACAAGTCCCTGTGTTATGCTGGCGAGTCGTGTACACAACTTCTAATAGAAAACACGTCTTCTTGTTACTAATATAAGTTGCACGCTGCCCAACTGTTATACGGGTGTTGCAAGATGCGAGTCAGTATTTCGGGGTAACTATTTTCTCATCCAGAGGAACAACTGTACAGTGACATATGTCAGAAAAAGCACTGTTACTGCACTAGTGGGCTAATAATAGTGCATAGCGTGCTGGTTGGATGATGGTGCGGGATGTTTAATCAGACAATGGCTAACAAACATTTAATGCTACTAGTATTGTATGTAGTTGATAATAATAGATTCTATGACATTCTACTGTATCGTCGTAAAACCCTCACACTAAGCACTATATCTATCATGTAGTGTGAGCTTCAGTGCAGAAATTATACATTTTCGGTCCTATGTTATTGTAACATAGTTTGTTCCTCTATAGATGGGAGGATTGTTTCTTGATATGTTACATACTGTAACCTTGAGCGGTGACATTTGCAGGCGCGGCTCGTGTGTTTTGACATAGGTAGGGCTACATACGAGGAGGGACACTTATCCCCCAATAAAAGGGGAACAATAAAAGCACAGTTTGTATTGATTGGTAGTTACCTGGCGAGTGCCAAGTTCCCACGCGGCGATATTTTCACATCGTGTGTTTGCGAGTTGTAATGAAAATACCTACTTGCTCCGTTATGAGACGTGGTTCGCTATTTGTCGGACCTACATTATGTCGTCAGATATTTTTTTGTTAATTACATTCAATACTCAGAAATATCAATAATAAAAACCAATTTACTCAGAAAGAAATCTAAACTATAAGCAATCTGGCAAATCAATGCGGACTGGACGGTTTAAACTTCACAAAGAGGCCCAATAGTCTGATATTAACAACAAAAATACAGTGTAGGCAATGCATGTAATGATTATTTCTATGTACTGTGTACAATATGACACTGTAGGCATAACATAAATCTTTTAAGTTAAAAGTTCCAGTCAATAGTTTGTAGTTTGTAACAAAATTTCTGCACCTGTGGTGTTTTTGGCTGTCCCAGAGGCTATGGTAACGTCATTAGCCAATAGGAGAGTTCAAGGCACCCGCGATTGGCCGATAATTCAAGAGGTGGGCGGGGTCTTGCAAAACTTGTCCAGAATTCCATAGATGGCAGCACAGCTCTCACTGCCGTTCACGAGAAACGTAAAAATTATTGAGAGAAAAACTTTACTTGTAATAAAAAATGTATCTGCAATATGACATTCCCAACCCGCACACCCAAGACGTTCAACCACAAGTCTGCATTCCTTATATTAGCTCGATAGGGTGTACCTTTTGTACGCATGTGTACTTCATTCGGCTGACTTTTCAAACTTAAACTTACGATTCTATACCAGATGTGAAACATTAGAATGAATTCGTGGTCAGTTATTATCACCCTGGAACTTAAATTAAATAGACATGATCTGAAACCTATGACTAAAATGTCGCAATGCGTGACAGCTACAAATACCGTGCTGTCTTCACTCCTAACATCAACAGCAGTGAACTCCACGTTGTTAACTACCAAATCTGCAACCATGCCTTTAAGGGATTTCAAGTGCTATGAAATCATAATTTTATAATACTATGAAATAGTGTTAGTTTTGTAGATGATAATTGTGAGTACAATTTTCTCTTACAAAACAGTACTAAACAATATTAGGAGGTACAGTTCTCTCATAATGGTGCGTCAAAGTCATAATATGCGTGTTCTCTGCTGCCATGCAGTGAAAACCAGTTAACTGTTTGTAAGTGAAATAACATGCAATGGGCTACGCAATAAAACATTAAGAAACATACCGAGAACTATTTTTATATTTAAAAAAAAAAATCTGAATTTTTGCAATTTTTTTTTGTATTTCCATAAGTTTTTTTAAAATTCAAAATATAGCATAGCGGGTATTCAAATGTTTTATTGCATAGCTCGAGGGATGGAAGTTCATAGTGAATTATTTCATTTAAGTAGGTTGATTGGTTTTCACTATTTGCATGGCAGTGAAAGAAGCAAATTTTGTCTTTGGCGCACCGTTATGAGAAAACTACGAGCGCTAGAAATGTTTTGTAAGAGGAAACTGCACTCACAAGTATCGTCTACAAAACTAACGACATTTCATTAAAATATAAAATTATGATTTTATCGCACTTGACCCCCCTAACAAGTCCCCTAGCTTGCTTTTACATAACCGGGTTCACTCAATCTTATCAGTTTTTCCAGTCCGCGAGCGGCGGCTAACCAAAACAAGTACGGCTACGTCACAAGTGTGATAGCCAATAAGAACGCGTTGTCAATGCTAACGGCGACGTTTGAAAATATTAGAGCTTGATAATTTGAAAACGAAAATGTTCACGGAACTATTGCTTTGCTGGCTGCATTTAGTGACGAAATAATTAGGAAGAATGAGGTGAATATTAAAAACCTTTTCTGGGAATTTTCCGTATTGAAAACTTTAGTATTTCACTTTGACGTTTTGCTTCAAGATTGCTTTCTTAACATGGCTTCTATTGGAGTCGTGAACTATAACGAGTACTGTGACGCTAACGTCAAGCAGCCTTGAATTTATATTTCCGATAAACTAAAAACTTAAGTCACCATCAAGATAACCGTTTTGTAGAGAACCAATAAATACTTTAGTTATGTATAAAAATGTATATTAACGAGTGACGTTTTACTTTGCAATACTGTACTGGAATTTCGTGAACAATTAAACTGAAATGTCTCAAATATTCGGGAAACCATGTAAATAGCGTAAGTGAAATATTCTTAAATGAACAGTAAGTTTTTCAATAAATGGCGTTGCTGCATTTATGCAAACTATTTTAAAATAAGGTAAATGGTTTATTAATTGTGACTTACTTTCGGAATATTTACGTGATACTCTTTTATCAAATAAATAATTAGAAACACAATAATTCCATTTTGAAAAATTGTTCTTAATTGTTTGACGTCTGTCTTTACGTTCGTATAGTGTGTTGACGTTAAGTACAGTAGAGCTAACGTAAGTTAAATATTAACGTATTCAGCTGTTTATCCGGCTTAATGTATTCTATACTTGCACCAAGTACACGAGGAGTTCACATCAGTTAATATATCAGGGTTTAGCAAGGTGGAGGGGGTTGCAGTACATGATACTATGACGTCACATCCTGACTTAGCGTGCTCTGAATCGTAGTATGTTAGTTAATTTTAGTTTACGTTAGTTCATATTAGTTTACGTAACTTAAGATTATATTCTGTGTGTTTAAATAATTCTATGTCCGTTAAGATTATTTTAAGTCAATTTACATTAGTTTAAGTCAATTTACATTAGTTTAAGTGAATTTACATTAGTTTAAGTCAATTTACATTAGTTTAAGTCAATTTACATTAGTTTAAGTCAATTTACATTAGTTTAAGTCAATTTACATTAAGTCAATTTACATTAGTTTGAATTAGTTTCAGTGAGTTTCGATTAGTTAACATTAGTTTATGTTTTGTTTAAATTACTTTCTGTTAGTTTACGTTGATTTCTTTAGTTAAAGTTAGTTTCGATTAGTTTAAGTTAGTTTTATAGTGAATGAGTGTATTATTATTGAGTTGTATATTTATTATAATAGTAGACAACATCAAAAAGACACAGTACACTACTAACAGAAAAATATTCAATTTTATTAGAAAGAGGGCACTGATGACTGTAGCAAAAGATATTCATATTTGGTGCCATTCCCTACATGAAAAGTTACGTGAATTTTTGACAGTAAATTCTCCCAACGTGACACAAAAACACATCCTAAGCTTCCAACAAACATTAATACATACATTTTACTCGGCTTCGTTCAGTCGGCATGAGCAAGGACGCTTTACTCATACCTCTGGTTAGACTTAAGAGTTCCCAGTCTGTACGGTAATTTCACTATGTTAAAATTTACGGAAAATGCAACAGCGATAGAGGCATGAAAATAATAAAATTAAAGTTCGAAATTTAACAGTTTTTCACTAGTTATAGCAAAGCCAAAATTATTTTTTTTTATGAAAAGTCAGCATGATAGGTTCGTGAGCGATGTCTTACGTGCTTCCCACGATGTCTTGAAGCTCACTAAAACAGCTAATTAGCTAGAAAATTTTATGCCTCTTCTGAAAACGGCAATATTTTAATACAATTTAACAACCTAAACTCGCTCCCAAGAGTTGCTATCTTCAGAACGGCGGCAGTAACAGGCGTCATCTTAACTGCCTGCCACAAACGTCTTATCAGTATGGGAGTCCAGCCAAGAACAAAGATAAAAAGGATGCCGACAAAAGCGTCGGTTCAAACAAACGCCTCAGAGAAAGAAAAAAGCTTCTCTTACTTAGAGAAACAAATTCAGCAGAGTAAGTTACTGATTACCATTCCTTAACATAGATATCCTGCTGAAATACCTCAGTAAGCAGTACTCTTTACAAATACAGATAAGAGAAAAAATAATAATTACTATCCTAAATTAAGATAACAGGTTTACATCTTAAATAGGGGCTTTAAAATTGAATAAAAATGATAAATTTGTGTATTTCATCACAAATAATTACTATGAGCAAAAATATATTAACTCAGTTATTTTTACTTTTAAAGTTCCAGGTAAATATTGAAACACACTTAACAACAGATAACTGCAATTCCATTACAGATTATATTACTTAAAGCTAGTTTCGATTAGTTGAAGTTAGATTCGATTAGTTAAAGCTAGTTTCTATTAGTTAAAGCTAGTTTCTATTAGTTAAAGCTAGTTTCTATTAGTTAAAGCTAGTTTCGATTAGTTAAAGCTAGTTTCGATTAGTTAAAGCTAGTTTCGATTAGTTATAAAGCTAGTTTCGATTAGTTAAAGCTAGTTTCGATTAGTTAAAGCTAGTTTCGATTAGTTAAAGCTAGTTTCGATTAGTTAAAGCTAGTTTCGATTAGTTAAAGCTAGTTTCGATTAGTAAAAAGCTAGTTTCGATTAGTTAAAGCTAGTTTCGATTAGTTAAAGCTAGTTTCGATTAGTTAAAGCTAGTTTCGATTAGTTAAAGCTAGTTTCGATTAGTTAAAGCTAGTTTCTATTAGTTAAAGCTAGTTTCTATTAGTTAAAGCTAGTTTCTATTAGTTAAAGCTAGTTTCGATTAGTTAAAGCTAGTTTCGATTAGTTAAAGTTAGTTTCGATTAGTTAAAGTTAGTTTCGATTAGTTAAAGTTAGTTTCGATTAGTTAAAGTTAGTTTCGATTAGGTAAAGCTAGTTTCGATTATTTAAAGTTAGTTTCGATTAGTTAAAGTTAGTTTCTATTAGTTAAAGCTAGTTTATATTAGTAAAAGTTAGTTTCGATTAGTAAAAGTTAGTTTCGATTAGTAAAAGTTAGTTTCGATTAGTTAAAGTTAGTTTCGATTAGCTAAAGTTAGTTTCAATTAGTTAAAGTTAGTTTCGATTAGTTAAAGTTAGTTTCTATTAGTTAAAGCTAGTTTCAATTAGTTAAAGTTAGTTTCTATTAGTTAAAGCTAGTTTCTATTAGTTAAAGCTAGTTTCGATTGGTTAAAGTTAGTTTTGATTAGTTAAAGTTAGTTTTGAATAGTTAAATTTAGTTTCAATTGGTTAAAGTTAGTTTCAATTGGTTAAAGTTAGTTTCAATTAGTTAAAGTTAGTTTCAATTAGTTAAAGTTAGTTTAATTAGTTAAAGTTAGTTTCGATTAGTAAAAGTTAGTTTCGATTAGTTAAAGTTAGTTTTGATTAAAGCTAGTTTCTATTAGTTAAAGCTAGGTTCGATTAGTTAAAGTTAGTTTCTGTTAGTCAACGTTAGTTTCTATTAGTTAACGTTAGTTTCTATTAGTTAACGTTAGTTTTGATTAAAGCTAGTTTCTATTAGTTAAAGCTAGGTTCGATTAGTTAAAGTTAGTTTCTATTAGTTAAAGTTAGTTTATGTTAGTTAACGTTAGTTTCTATTAGTTAACGTTAGTTTCTGTTAGTTAACGTTAGTTTCTATTAGTTTACATTACTTTCTGTTAGTTAACGTTGATTTCTGTTAGTTTATGTTGATTTCTGTTAGTTTAGGTTAGTTTCGATTAGTTAACGTTAGTTTATGTTAGTTTACATTACTTTCTGTTAGCTTACGTTGATTTCTGTTAGTTTATGTTGATTTCTGTTAGTTTAGGTTAGTTTCGATTAGTTAACGTTAGTTTCTGTTAGTTTACATTACTTTCTGTTAGCTTACGTTGATTTCTGTTAGTTTATGTTGATTTCTGTTAGTTTAGGTTAGTTTCGATTAGTTAACGTTAGTTTATGTTAGTTTAAATTTTTCTGTTAGTTTACGTTGATTTCTGTTAGTTTAAGTTAGTTTTCGTAAGTTTAGATACGATTAAAAACTTCAAAAATGCTGTGCTGTAATTCATAGGCTTTGTTATGTTAGGACAGTGGAACAATAAATAACAATACCGGCAGTTCTCCCGGCTGTAAGAAGACTGAGACGAGCCAATAGGGAGAGGGCAACACAGCCCACAGTCTTACATCTACATGGCGTGTTGCACAGGTGTATAACGTTACTCGCAGCCCACGCAGTCTTGCCAACTTAGCGGTTCACATGTTATCAACCTTTACATACCGGTTTGTCTCGTTCCACGCCTATTTTAGCGAATTAATGTGCCACAGAGGAGAGTAGGTTCCAGCACGCAGGTATGTATGGACAATATTGCCTACAGTACATTGCAGCCTAACTTATACTCCTCGCTAGTATACTAGCATAGATGTCAAGTATGACGAGGAGGTTTCAGTCTGGATGCTGGTATGAAACTGAGGTGCTACTAGGAGAGGACTAAACTGCGCTGGTTTCACATTGTCTTGCTCAGTACTGTATGTACACGAGGTTAACAACACTGAACCCTGAGAGCTGACAGTACATTTCCCTCCCTGCTCGGGAACCGAACCAGGAACACTGACTCACAGGCCACTCAGCTAAGCGACCTTGAAGAGCGTATCAATTGCCACAAGACAAGCTCTGAATTAGTGAGCAACATTTCCGTCCATAAATGTTACAACGGGACTTTAAAGCGGCGGCCATGACATTGTATTGGTGTCAAGTATGCAGTAAATATCAGTGCACGATTCTGCCTGAGTTTCACATACATTCTGTTAGCACACTTTGCAGTACGGAAAATGCTGTTTTAGACATGTTAGAAGGCTTCAATACAGTACTGTAATGAGGATATATCATAGCAATGACATTAAGTGTTTGTCCGAAGTATTACTGGCGTAATGAGCACGTGTGACATAAAGTAAAGGTACTTATAGGTGATTCGGGATAAAGTGAGCACTCAAAAAAGCCCTGATTTTTTTCTATTTTCCGCCTGTTTATATCTTTTCGCTGCATGTAAACATAAACATTACCACGTGATTTTATTTACATAGGCTCATACAATGTTTACATTTACAGAACACTGTTTCGATAAATGTTATCTGCGACATCTACTCATTAAATGAACGGGCGCTGTATATATGCTATACTCAATAGTAATATTAGATATAAATACCCGCGAGTTAAAATTCTATGACACTGTTTTCTTTTCATCGACTCTAATTGGTTACGACACACACTGTTGCCGTTACTTATCTCGTAAATGCAAAATTCAAAACCGCCACTATAAACACAAACCACACACGCAATTCAAGAATTCAAATTCCGTTTAGTATACTGCCATGAACGACGACGCCATTTACAAAAATAATTTAAGAAAACGTATTTTGTGTGGAACAGAAAAAAATAAATGTTACTACTATTTCCACATGCTCAGGCTGGCGATCGTATAACATAACAGATTAGCAATGATATTCTAAAGTATTAGAAGTAACTGTTTATGATTGTGTTCATCAGAAACCCTTATTACACAACGGACAAACACACTCCTGAGCTGATTCAATTCGCTTTCAAGCAAGCAAAGCGAAGTCGAAGCGGCGAGAACCTAACTCTGATGCCACCTGTCGGAGGACTTTTGAACTACGTCTATGGAGCGAGCGTTAGTGGCTGTGGTGTCAATGGCTGTTTTGAATTCAGCGGGCGGTTGCATCACTTTGTGATGGCGCTAATCAAGTAAAATTACACAGTTAGTAGGTATGACAATAAGACCGTAAATAAATATTTTAAATCATATCGTATACAGAGAGGTCGATTACATCTTATGTTATTTCAGTAATGCTGTATTCAAATAAGAAAATACACGGAAATACGTGCAATGAATCGTTACCAACCATACAAACAATAATGTAACTATTGTTAATGTTGAGTAATATGCAGTAACGGCTAGTTATTTTTTTTTCCAAGGTTAAATCTTTAGTGCTCACTTTATTCCGCATGAGCAATAGGAACACGATGCATCATATCTGAAGCACGTAGTAGGCGTGTGCAAGGCTAGAAGAGTTGTGGAGACAGAAGACCAGGGTCTACAGTAAACCTGATCTGGACAGACGGCAGGTATAGTAGGTCGCCAGTGCGTGTCCCACATAGCTGTAGTTGTTTGCTAACACTCGCCCGTCAAGACTGTCAACACTGCTGTGGTCAACATTCCTCTGTCCACTGCTCTAGTGGCTCGTACTATACTTCACACTGCTACTATCACTGTCATACATGCTTCCTAGCTATGTCAAATATGCGTGTTGATACGCAAACATGTCATTATAAATTACTGAACTAAAGTGGTAAAAAATTAACACGTGTATTAAAGCAATACAAGAACACCATAGTTGGTCACTGATCGAAGGCGCAGTTGCATGAACATAGAACTTTATATAAATGTGAATATTTTATTTCATGTCTCGAGGCTTTATTCCAAGTATGTTGACATTTTACGCCTCAAGATTTTTAAAAGATATTAACATGTTTATAAGCTCAATGTTTAGGTAAGTCTTATTAAGTCTGTACTGCCTGCAACTTTGATCACCGACTAAGAATAAAGTTCTTGTGGCGTTAATATTTTTAACTTCATATAACTTTTCCAATTTTTGTCCAATAATTTATTAATTAAATATTGTTTTAAATACTTTTACATTTCATTTTTTATATTTAGCCAATACAATGTGCTTTTATTTAGGTTTTTAGGTGTATTTATTTGTTCCCACTATTACCAACAGTCCATCGTCCCAGAGCATCGGAATACAAAGGTAAGGCTATTGGGCATATACAGGGTGTCCCTGCTCTCCGCACTGTTAGCTCTGCCCACTTGACACAGTAGCTCACGTCGCTACACACATCTGTTGTTATTTATACGCATATTGTGATACTCTGAAACTACTAATTAATTGTGTGTCAATTTAAACAGCCTCTGCGACCCTAAGTTTGCTGTATCAGTTCTATCGTCTGCACATCCGCTATAACGTGATGAGCTCTATACGTTATTCAGGGACAGCCTGTATACAATTAGGTCCACCAGGTGCCCATATGTTGGTACGTTAATGGAATGTGTATGTGACATCCCTTGTCATCCAACTTCTCAGCATGTACACCACACCTTACACCCGCTGTCAGGAGGAAAGTCAATGTCAACAAGATACTATCACAACCTATCGCCTCGATCATCAGACCATGCTATTGCATCGTCACCGAAGTTACACAGGCATGCCAAACTTCAGCTCAATCAGATGCCAACACGTGCCACAAACAATCACAACTTTTGCACCAGAAATACCGACATACTAATGATAACAGCTTGTGGCAAAACCATTCTTTGCCTCATCTTACATTAGTTTTATTTGCAAATAATTTAAATAACTTAAGGTATTGCGTATCTTGAAACCCTGCTGAGAGCAAGGCAAGGCATTCTCATTTTAATTTATTGTTGCGTGCCATGATCCTGGAGGCCAGTGGTCGGCGGCTGTTTCGTAACACCTTGAGGGCTGGCCGATGACTCAAAGCCCGGGTGGCTCATAGTGGGAAACCCGCCTAACCTACGTCATAGATACCTGTCCCAACTGCGTCTTAACCCTTCGAGGGCGGCCGACGTGACAGCCAGAACATCCGAAACATGATGAA
>PNEQ01082088.1:0-11533 GCA_003012365.1 Medauroidea extradentata | reverse complement strand
TCAGTGTAAGTAAATGACCGTATTTGGGCAAGGTGTTCTTGTATGGTGCTGGACTCAAACTTAATGTAAGTAAACTGAACAAGAATATTATGTATGTGTCACCAAGAAAAGTGTTGTGTGTAAAGGGAAGGTGTCATGATATGTAAAGTTGGTAACACCAACCAGGAGAGGAGGTTGGCATGTGCAGGTTGGCAGCAGTGGATAGGAGGACGTGGATGGTAGCTAACCGACAAAGAGGATGGTAAAATAAATCCCTGTTTAAAAGTGACTAAACTGTTTCATTTACAAACATCACAGTAACTCATTAGTGAACGGTAGGAATCTGCCTTCTCCACATTCATGTGGGCAAAGATAATAAATATTTTTTAATTCTTTTTTTTTATATAGTTTTCTATCGGGTCGCACATTACATCTTTATTAATTTTACATGCGTAGCGGACTATGTAGTTTAATTGCACATGTAGTCAGGCTCAAGGAGTCATCCTAGACCCGGTCAAGTTTTAATGTATAGGCCTTGATTGCCTCATGTGTACTTGTTTTTTCGTTTGTATTTCTTCTGGGATATGTGTAATAAATTATTAGTTGTTTTGTATTCAGTAGTTATACTTTCTTCTTATTTAATTTAATCTGTATCCACCTCTGCTACCAAGTGAGTGCTAATTGTATGAACATAATTTTAATCCACAAGGTACTGTAGTAGAGAAGTTATGCTTGAGATTGAGCCGGCCAGCGCCGTCATTGATATTGAGCTACAGCATATAGCCCCTGTCGCCAGACACGACAATATATACCATTTTATGCATTTATTTGTAGTTATTTTGTATGCAGTTAAAATTTTTAAAATGTTTGCGATACACTAATAATAGGGACGTTGTGTTTTCTTTTATTACAGAAGAGTTCAGCTTCTGGAAGTGAGTTGGACGACAGTGATGTGGATAAAACGTGGAAACCAGAAGGAAGCAGTTCTGAGGATGACATTGATAATCCACAAGATCTGCACAAAGACATAACCTCAACTAGTGAAACAGCTTCACCAGAGGTCATAACGGACACTTTGGAAAGTAAATTAAATTACTGGTGTTTAGCTATAAGTGTGCGTAATACTTACAAAAGATACACAACACATGATAATAATGAGATGTAGTTTAGAATACATTAGGTTTTATAAATTTCTATAACCTATGCTTGTGAGTATGAACACACATTCAAAATAAAATGTGTTTATGTGGCACACAGTCTAATGCCATAACTAAGAGAGAAATAGAGTCATGAGAATTAAAACTATTTTATTGTTAATTGACGTTTTTATGAAAAAAATTTTGTTTGGATAGAAAACTGGATCATCATTTGAGATAAACGAAATGGACACAGAGGATGTGTATAACCTGAAACAATTGTGCATGTCTTTAGGATCTAACTGCAACATTAATGAAAATGGTGAAGAGGTATCATGGAATGAAATAAAAGAAATTAAAATTGAGAAGGAAAACCCCCATGAAATTAAATACAAATTAAGTTATGAGGCAAGTGAGTTCGGCAAAGAGGAAGACACTCAGGTAATCATGAACTTTCTCCTTGCATACACCCAGGCCACAGGAATCAGTACCATAAAAAAAAGGATCTTCTCCTTCTGTGTGAAACAAAGCATATAAAGCCACAGTACCACTACTTCTTTGAAAACCTTCACGTTTCGGCTGACCAAAGCGAAGAAAGTGATAATTAAGCCAATTGTGATAAAACAGTGTTTCAAAGTATGTTTTCAATGTGCATGCATTCATTAAAATTGTTTTGTAGATGACGTGAATATTAAAATGAGATGTATATTATTTGTATTCTAATAATAATAATAAACATTATTAAGTTATGCTTGAAATAAACAATTTTCTAATTCTTATGCGTATTGTGTCTGAAAAAACTGATTTGCACAGAAATTTAAAGCCACAATGTAATGAATTGAAATTTATTTTTATTTCAATATGGCCATAAGTACTAAATACCTTATAATATTATAAATAATCTAAATATGTAATACTGTGTTCAAAGAACTCCCAATTATGTGCCTATCAACAATAAATGGGACCATAATACTGATAATCCACATTAATAAAATTTATTCAATGTTAAAATGTCAATAACTCAGAACTATGATTTTTGCACTTGTGGCCGTCTTCTTCCCAAGGTGCGATATAAACACTGATATAAAGTTTAACGATGTATTCTGAAATTATTCAACTCCAGAAACAAATTAAATTAATTATTTAGGTTTTTTTCATGTAGGTATGTGTTGTGTTGCTTTGGGGACTCAAGGAAAAAGCAGAATTTTTTTGTATAGGCAGGTGTGTGCGAGGATTTAGATTTATCCAGTTATGGCCGGTTGGCCGGGTAGCAACAAGCAGAGTTTTCTTTGTTTGCAACTGTTACGTAACTAGGATTGCTAGATGCCCAATAACAAATAGGCATGGGTTTCATTTAGTCTCTAGAGGGTGGTGTATGTACTGGGTAGCCAATAGGAGTGCGGCAGTTGAAGGTCAGGTGACAGGGACGCTAGCAGCGACGCACTTGGTTTTGTAAAAGTTGTACCCCAGTGCTAGGGATGTCCGGATGCAGCTAGGGTGTAACCCCAGTCTGTGTATAACGCTAATAATAAGAAGAAGTAACTTTAGAGCAGTAGCCCAGAAACGTATTGAAGTGAACAGGAGTGGCAAATGTACCATGCACAAGTAATGCCAGCAGTCGTCGTTCTCTTTCAAACCTATTTCAGACAGATGAGAACTCTGCTAAACTTTCTTCCGTCTGTGCGTATGGCCATTTGGGCGTCTGGGTATGGTTTTCACCACCCAGTATTCTTGTATTGTTTATTAAGACGTGGGAACTTTATCATTTTTGTGTGAACATTGGCAGCGCTAAATTAAATTCTTTAGTTTTCTTCAAGATGGATTTCGGTCTGCTCTTTAAACTGTGAGTTCCTGAGTGCCCAAAGCAAGTGATTTCATGTAATGTAATACCGTGAAACTTTGTTGGAAATGAATTTCGAGAATAAATCAAGAATACGAGGCAATTTGGTTGTCAAATTTTGCATAGTTTTTGGTTAAAATAGTAGCCTGTTTTCCTAACCTCCAAATTAACCGTACCGAAAAAATTTGAATTTTACAACCTCACTTTATCGCAAGAGAAACGTTAAAAGGTGAGTAACGCTACAATGCAATGAGAAGAATAGGACTTCATTTGCTGTTGTGGGCCAAAGAGTCACCCATTTTTCAAGGGTTCATCTTGTATGTTTCTGGTATGCTTGGCAAGTACGACATATTCGAGTCCGGCCTGCGACATTGTGTGCCGATCACAGAATCATTCTGCGCAAACATGTTATTGTGTTGTGATCCAATATTCTGTGGTTCTGATTCTGAATAAGTCATTGTAGATTTCCTCAGAAATTTGCGATCACGAGGTAGCCAAAACGACGTTGGGAGGTCAGGGGTCGGCACACATGACTGGGCACTGGGGTCGGATCCTGAGGAAGGGTAGGTGCATGCGCCCCCCGGGAGAACAGAGGTAATTATACAGGGCTAGAAGCAAGATTTGTAAAGGTTTACGTAATATAAGACGAAGTTAATAAAAAGTTATCGGACTGTACGCCGTAGTGTTTATCCTTTGCTGTATACCCACACCCCACACTATGTTCCTGAACAGTAACCAACCAATTGTATTGCTTATGATTCTGCTCTACTAATAACAGTCTGAGAAGTGGCTCCTAGGCCAGTAGTCCCAGGGCACAACAATTAGTGTCAGATGTGGGGTATGCAGAGACAACAGATAAAGGAGATTTTGTAAGAAGCCAGATACGACCAGCAGCAGAAAGCACCAGGCCGACATTCTAGTGAACGAGCAATGAGCGGATACAAGGGGCCAGACAACACGACTTTAGGCCATGCGGGCAGAGTCCACGGGAGGTAGCTGCTGGTGAGGCAGCCTGAAGGAGAACAGGCACAGAGGGTTATGAGTTAGCAGCGCAACCTTGGTGGACGGCGGAGTTCGTCGTTCCATGAAGTAGCTGCCCTGAGAACGGAAAAAGTGCGACGTGACCACGAAAACTGTTGGAGTCAAAGGAAGGAAGCGGCCGGCAACCACACTAGGGTAGAGAGAATATATGAGTGACACTCAACATTCCTAATGCATGGGGTTGCACATCCCAAGTGAGCATAATTAATTACTTATAAACATGTTAGTGCTTGTTCTTTGCCTATCACAATGGCAGACAAAAGTGAATATTGTAGCATTAATGAAGTATTAAAATACATTGGGGAACCATTCTCTGGTGATAAAACACAACTAAAAGAATTCGTTGATAATGTTGAGGCCACGTTTGAATTAATTGACCCACAAAATCATGAGAAACTGTTGAAATTTGTGAAAGCCAAAATTACAGGGGATGCTAAATCAAAATTTCTGGCACGAACGTCCACCTACACTTGGGAAGGAGTTCGCGATGTTCTGGAAGAAAACTAATCAATACATAGAACAATGGCCTTCTATGCATGTAAAATGTTTAGTGCTAGACAAATGTGCGATAAACATGTTGCTGAATGGGGCAGTCGTATTGAATCAATGACCTTTGAGCTTAAGAAGGCCGCCTCTTGGAAATTGGCTGCTGAAAAAATGCTTGGTACTCAGGCATTAATAGTTCATTTAGCAAAAGCATGTTTTGTACAGAGATTGTCCAATGAAAAGGTGCAGTTAATTGTAGGGAGTAAAAGAATGACCTTAAGTGGTATAAATGACTCATTAGGTGCGGTCGTGGGTCTCGACATTGTAGTGGACAGAATCACAGAATCCTCTGGACTTTATTATCAACATGTAGGAAAAATCCAGTTGTATAATGACCAATGGAGATTGATAACATATGTCGATTTAACTACATCAGATACCGATTACGTTTAGATAAAGCATTACCTTCCTGTAACTACGAATTTCTGGAAATCAGTAAGATCATCTAATGTCAAACCATTCCAGATGTGTAGCTAGTTTGCGAGAATGTGTAATATTACAGCAGTCCTGGAAATGTCAAGAAGACAGACGAGGTTTAATTAATGTGACAGGCTCGGTAAGTATAGTGTTATTCAGAACTCTGTATGAGGATGATGCTGAGTATTACACTAAGCACATTTTTAAGTTAGAGACAGAGGATCATAATTTCTTAAAATTAGCAAATTAGCAAATAATTATTGTTAGATCTACAATGAAAACTGTCAACTACACTTTATTGAACATTATAGAAAATGAGAAATTATTGTCAGCAAGATTAAAAACAATCCAAAATCAAGTAAATCAAAATGATTTAATCATTTCTCAAATGTTTGACAAGGTAACATTAAGAACAATTACTAATGAATACATTAATAAAATTATTAGACTTATTAAAGAATTGATACAACAGTATAACTTGCTGATATATGAAATTATAAATGCTCCAATAGGACTGTTGCAACCTTACATCATCTCCCCTACTCAAATTATGAATCACTTGAGTTAGACTCGATCAGAAGATAGTTCTAAAGTAATCTTTCCTTTCTCGTTGAGTGTTGCTTCTGGGCATACGAAAATAATGGACTTAGATACATACATTCACAAAAAATTCCTCAGTTATGTAGTAAGTGTGCCATTAGTAGAACAGTTTACGTTCACTGTATATACAGCAGCCTTTACCCATGCCAGTTGGTAATGCTCAAGACAAGTTCATTTTTATTCAACCTAGTAAAGAATAGTTGTTAAAAGATGAGTCCATGTTATACTATGTCCTGATGGTGGAATTAGCTTATAGTGGGTGTAAGGTAGTTACCCCAGAGTGGAAAATATGTTAACAAAATACAGCTGTATTTAGCTTACATGATAAAGAAGGATGCGAGGCAAAATTGCTTCCGTATGTTAAACAAATTCCTGAGAATTGTGCAAGTCAGCTTGTTGAAGTAAAAGAAACAGTGTGGCTGTTCGTGACACCACACAGTGAAAAATTAAATGTAATTTGTAAAGGACAAGAGCCGGAAGCAATCACTGTGTCTTGTACCAGCTGTGTAGTAATTAACGGACAATGCAAATGTTACTGTGAAAATGTAATTCTATTTGGTAAAAGTGTAATTACTAAAAACATAAGTAACCATTATGTGATTCCTCCTATGGCTCTGGAATACGATTGATGTTTGGTAAATGTACAAGCTATTAATTCACATATGATTGATGTTAAACTGCCATTAACTAATAATGTTCTTAATTTAGACGATTTAAAAATGGCCAGCCACAGTTTTCATTGTAGATCTAACAATAATTATTTGCTAATTTGCTAATTTTAAGAAATTATGATCCTCTGTCTCTAACTTAAAAATGTGCTTAGTGTAATACTCAGCATCATCCTGATACAGAGTTCTGAATAACACTTTACTTACCGAGCCTGTCACATTAATTAAACCTCGTCTGTCTTCTTGACATTTCCAGGACTGCTGTAATATTACACATTCTTGCAAACTAGCTACACATCTGGAATGGTTTGACATTAGATGATCTTACTGATTTCCAGAAATTCGTAGTTACAGGAAGGTAATGCTTTATCTAAACGTAATCGGTATCTGATGTAGTTAAATCGACATATGTTATCAATCTCCATTGGTCATTATACAACTGGAGTTTTCCTACATGTTGATAATAAAGTCCAGAGGATTCTGTGATTCTGTCCACTACAATGTCGAGACCCACGACCGCACCTAATGAGTCATTTATACCACTTAAGGTCATTCTTTTACTCCCTACAATTAACTGCACCTTTTCATTGGACAATCTCTGTACAAAACATGCTTTTGCTAAATGAACTATTAATGCCTGAGTACCAAGCATTTTTTCAGCAGCCAATTTCCAAGAGGCGGCCTTCTTAAGCTCAAAGGTCATTGATTCAATACGACTGCCCCATTCAGCAACATGTTTATCGCACATTTGTCTAGCACTAAACATTTTACATGCATAGAAGGCCATTGTTCTATGTATTGATTAGTTTTCTTCCAGAACTTCGCGAACTCCTTCCCAAGTGTAGGTGGAAGTTCGTGCCAGAAATTTTGATTTAGCATCCCCTGTAATTTTGGCTTTCACAAATTTCAACAGTTTCTCATGATTTTGTGGGTCAATTAATTCAAACGTGGCCTCAACATTATCAACGAATTCTTTTAGTTGTGTTTTATCACCAGAGAATGGTTCCCCAATGTATTTTAATACTTCATTAATGCTACAATATTCACTTTTGTCTGCCATTGTGATAGGCAAAGAACAAGCACTAACATGTTTATAAGTAATTAATTATGCTCACTTGGGATGTGCAACCCCATGCACTAGGAATGTTGAGTGTCACTCATATATTCTCTCTACCCTAGTGTGGTTGCCGGCCGCTTCCTTCCTTTGACTCCAACAGTTTTCGTGGTCACGTCGCACTTTTTCCGTTCTCAGGGCAGCTACTTCATGGAACGACGAACTCCGCCGTCCACCAAGGTTGCGCTGCTAACTCATAACCCTCTGTGCCTGTTCTCCTTCAGGCTGCCT
The DNA here is from genome assembly GCA_003012365.1 of Medauroidea extradentata. Taxonomy (NCBI): domain Eukaryota; kingdom Metazoa; phylum Arthropoda; class Insecta; order Phasmatodea; family Phasmatidae; genus Medauroidea; species Medauroidea extradentata. Next base: position 3,961 of record PNEQ01082088.1, on the reverse strand, counting down.
CACCAGCAGCTACCTCCCGTGGACTCTGCCCGCATGGCCTAAAGTCGTGTTGTCTGGCCCCTTGTATCCGCTCATTGCTCGTTCACTAGAATGTCGGCCTGGTGCTTTCTGCTGCTGGTCGTATCTGGCTTCTTACAAAATCTCCTTTATCTGTTGTCTCTGCATACCCCACATCTGACACTAATTGTTGTGCCCTGGGACTACTGGCCTAGGAGCCACTTCTCAGACTGTTATTAGTAGAGCAGAATCATAAGCAATACAATTGGTTGGTTACTGTTCAGGAACATAGTGTGGGGTGTGGGTATACAGCAAAGGATAAACACTACGGCGTACAGTCCGATAACTTTTTATTAACTTCGTCTTATATTACGTAAACCTTTACAAATCTTGCTTCTAGCCCTGTATAATTACCTCTGTTCTCCCGGGGGGCGCATGCACCTACCCTTCCTCAGGATCCGACCCCAGTGCCCAGTCATGTGTGCCGACCCCTGACCTCCCAACGTCGTTTTGGCTACCTCGTGATCGCAAATTTCTGAGGAAATCTACAATGACTTATTCAGAATCAGAACCACAGAATATTGGATCACAACACAATAACATGTTTGCGCAGAATGATTCTGTGATCGGCACACAATGTCGCAGGCCGGACTCGAATATGTCGTACTCTCCAAGCATACCAGAAACATACAAGATGAACCCTTGAAAAATGGGTGACTCTTTGGCCCACAACAGCAAATGAAGTCCTATTCTTCTCATTGCATTGTAGCGTTACTCACCTTTTAACGTTTCTCTTGCGATAAAGTGAGGTTGTAAAATTCAAATTTTTTCGGTACGGTTAATTTGGAGGTTAGGAAAACAGGCTACTATTTTAACCAAAAACTATGCAAAATTTGACAACCAAATTGCCTCGTATTCTTGATTTATTCTCGAAATTCATTTCCAACAAAGTTTCACGGTATTACATTACATGAAATCACTTGCTTTAAGCACTCAGGAACTCACAGTTTAAAGAGCAGACCGAAATCCATCTTGAAGAAAACTAAAGAATTTAATTTAGCGCTGCCAATGTTCACACAAAAATGATAAAGTTCCCACGTCTTAATAAACAATAGAAGAATACTGGGTGGTGAAAACCATACCCAGACGCCCAAATGGCCATACGCACAGACAGAAGAAAGTTTAGCAGAGTTCTCATCTGTCTGAAATAGGTTTGAAAGAGAACGACGACTGCTGGCATTACTTGTGCATGGTACATTTGCCACTCCTGTTCACTTCAATACGTTTCTGGGCTACTGCTCTAAAGTTACTTCTTCGTATTATTAGCGTTATACACAGACTGGGGTTACACCCTAGCTGCATCCGGACATCCCTAGCACTGGGGTACAACTTTTACAAAACCAAGTGCGTCGCTGCTAGCGTCCCTGTCACCTGACCTTCAACTGCCGCACTCCTATTGGCTACCCAGTACATACACCACCCTCTAGAGACTAAATGAAACCCATGCCTATTTGTTATTGGGCATCTAGCAATCCTAGTTACGTAACAGTTGCAAACAAAGAAAACTCTGCTTGTTGCTACCCGGCCAACCGGCCATAACTGGATAAATCTAAATCCTCGCACACACCTGCCTATACAAAAAAATTCTGCTTTTTCCTTGAGTCCCCAAAGCAACACAACACATACCTACATGAAAAAAACCTAAATAATTAATTTAATTTGTTTCTGGAGTTGAATAATTTCAGAATACATCGTTAAACTTTATATCAGTGTTTATATCGCACCTTGGGAAGAAGACGGCCACAAGTGCAAAAATCATAGTTCTGAGTTATTGACATTTTAACATTGAATAAATTTTATTAATGTGGATTATCAGTATTATGGTCCCATTTATTGTTGATAGGCACATAATTGGGAGTTCTTTGAACACAGTATTACATATTTAGATTATTTATAATATTATAAGGTATTTAGTACTTATGGCCATATTGAAATAAAAATAAATTTCAATTCATTACATTGTGGCTTTAAATTTCTGTGCAAATCAGTTTTTTCAGACACAATACGCATAAGAATTAGAAAATTGTTTATTTCAAGCATAACTTAATAATGTTTATTATTATTATTAGAATACAAATAATATACATCTCATTTTAATATTCACGTCATCTACAAAACAATTTTAATGAATGCATGCACATTGAAAACATACTTTGAAACACTGTTTTATCACAATTGGCTTAATTATCACTTTCTTCGCTTTGGTCAGCCGAAACGTGAAGGTTTTCAAAGAAGTAGTGGTACTGTGGCTTTATATGCTTTGTTTCACACAGAAGGAGAAGATCCTTTTTTTTATGGTACTGATTCCTGTGGCCTGGGTGTATGCAAGGAGAAAGTTCATGATTACCTGAGTGTCTTCCTCTTTGCCGAACTCACTTGCCTCATAACTTAATTTGTATTTAATTTCATGGGGGTTTTCCTTCTCAATTTTAATTTCTTTTATTTCATTCCATGATACCTCTTCACCATTTTCATTAATGTTGCAGTTAGATCCTAAAGACATGCACAATTGTTTCAGGTTATACACATCCTCTGTGTCCATTTCGTTTATCTCAAATGATGATCCAGTTTTCTATCCAAACAAAATTTTTTTCATAAAAACGTCAATTAACAATAAAATAGTTTTAATTCTCATGACTCTATTTCTCTCTTAGTTATGGCATTAGACTGTGTGCCACATAAACACATTTTATTTTGAATGTGTGTTCATACTCACAAGCATAGGTTATAGAAATTTATAAAACCTAATGTATTCTAAACTACATCTCATTATTATCATGTGTTGTGTATCTTTTGTAAGTATTACGCACACTTATAGCTAAACACCAGTAATTTAATTTACTTTCCAAAGTGTCCGTTATGACCTCTGGTGAAGCTGTTTCACTAGTTGAGGTTATGTCTTTGTGCAGATCTTGTGGATTATCAATGTCATCCTCAGAACTGCTTCCTTCTGGTTTCCACGTTTTATCCACATCACTGTCGTCCAACTCACTTCCAGAAGCTGAACTCTTCTGTAATAAAAGAAAACACAACGTCCCTATTATTAGTGTATCGCAAACATTTTAAAAATTTTAACTGCATACAAAATAAGTACAAATAAATGCATAAAATGGTATATATTGTCGCGTCTGGCGACAGGGGCTATATGCTGTAGCTCAATATCAATGACGGCGCTGGCCGGCTCAATCTCAAGCATAACTTCTCTACTACAGTACCTTGTGGATTAAAATTATGTTCATACAATTAGCACTCACTTGGTAGCAGAGGTGGATACAGATTAAATTAAATAAGAAGAAAGTATAACTACTGAATACAAAACAACTAATAATTTATTACACATATCCCAGAAGAAATACAAACGAAAAAAACAAGTACACATGAGGCAATCAAGGCCTATACATTAAAACTTGACCGGGTCTAGGATGACTCCTTGAGCCTGACTACATGTGCAATTAAACTACATAGTCCGCTACGCATGTAAAATTGATAAAGATGTAATGTGCGACCCGATAGAAAACTATATAAAAAAAAAGAATTAAAAAATATTTATTATCTTTGCCCACATGAATGTGGAGAAGGCAGATTCCTACCGTTCACTAATGAGTTACTGTGATGTTTGTAAATGAAACAGTTTAGTCACTTTTAAACAGGGATTTATTTTACCATCCTCTTTATCGGTTAGCTACCATCCACGTCCTCCTATCCACTGCTGCCAACCTGCACATGCCAACCTCCTCTCCTGGTTGGTGTTACCAACTTTACATATCATGACACCTTCCCTTTACACACAACACTTTTCTTGGTGACACATACATAATATTCTTGTTCAGTTTACTTACATTAAGTTTGAGTCCAGCACCATACAAGAACACCTTGCCCAAATACGGTCATTTACTTACACTGA
>PNEQ01082087.1:0-11532 GCA_003012365.1 Medauroidea extradentata | reverse complement strand
AATACACTTAACCTCTTCAATGCCTTACCTTCGTTTGTTTACTTGTAGATTTATGTGCTTCCTCCTAGTAAATTGTGACTAATATTACAAGTGTTACCAACGTCTTTGTGGAACAGATATTATTAGAACTAATATTTTGTAACTTGTAACTTGTTATTTGAAGCTTGTAATTTGTAGTTTATTGTGGAACAGGGCCCAGCAGTTATATTTAATGTCTTAGGCTGGCAATACAGGGAATTGAGTTATTTTGTTTAGGTTGGCTATCCTGCCATAGTGTTTGTGTTTATGACTGAAGCAATGTTCGTTCAGTTCAAATGTAACCTTCGTGGAGTAAAAATGTGTTGTTGGAGCAAATCAGTTTTTATTTTGCATGCCCAGTTGCCCTATACTACAACAGTTTTTAATGAGCATAGTGTCTTAACAATGACACTCCATCCTTGTCTGAGCAACAGGTTACTTGAGCAGATAACCATGCTTGCCTGCTACTGCCCTGCCAGGAGGGCCAGGAAGGTTCAGCGCGGCGGTTTCATATTGCACGGCTTTTAATGCACCCATCGCCTTGCTCATTCCACTGCGCCTTCCGTAAATCTGTTCATCTCGCAGATTCTGTAACCGCCAGTCATGTAGTTCTTCTCGGAAAGTCCAACTGTTCATGTGGACAACCCAGGACTTAGCCACTGGGCAGGGATGACAAATCTAAAACACCAAATTGTTGACATCCAAAATCTTGCTGAGGCCTTCCTTGAACTGCTGGAGATTTGGATAACTTGTGTGTTGATACATGGACTGCTGTAACGAGATTCGATACATAATCTTTTCTGGAAGGGTAGCCCACTTCCTTCCAATCCTTCACAGTTGGTCCCTAGTTGCATTATATAACGTCTGAACCCTCATTCTCCTCACAATCAAAGAACCATTATTCTGCTTCCCTGAGGATACTGTATTACCAATGTTTTATTGTATCTTCATTTAAAAAGCAAGTTTAATTGAATGAATATTAGTACCAGACTTTCTTTATTTGAGTCCATATAACCAGAGATAAACAATAAAAAGAAAGTTCTTTTTAGCTCAGTAAAAACGTGTACCGCCATGTTAATGATGCTGTGATGTCATTGGACATGTTAAGTTTATATATATATATATATATATATATATATATATATATATATATATATATATATATATATATATAAAATAGACACACACACATATATACACACACATTTTTGTTAATGCATTCTATTTTACAGTTAACACTGTGTTTTTGTTGACATTTTCATTCATGGTACTCGCATTTATTTGACAACTTAGGCACTCAACCAAAGTACATACGTAATGCTTTCATTCTTGCTGACATTTACCTCATTAGTATAAACTATAAACCATATCAGTGTTTAATATGACTTCACTAAACAAAATTAATTAGAAAATGTTTTTGATTCAATGCTAGTAATTTTCACTAACTAAATGCCTCCATATCACTGCTGTCATTAGTGTTACGTTTATAGGAGTTCTTAAATGTTAGAGGTCTTGAGTTTAACTAAAATAAAAGAATATTGCTAGTTTATTTCTTTAATTATATCCACATTGTATGTTTGTACAAGTATGTATCTAGACAATGTTAAGTCACTACAAAAACAACACACATTTTATGTGACGCATCTCACTGCTCGGGGCATTGCGGTTATGTAGCATGACGTCTCTTTATTTACCAACGCATCAACTGCTGATGTTAAGGTTGTGTAAGCTGACGTGCTCCGGATAGCTCAGTTTCTGTTTTAGTTACATGTAGATTAGTTGATTTCACACACCCATCAGTCAGGTTTAACTTGAATAGAGAAACTCAGATTTGTCAATAGTTATTTATTATCACGAAAATTACATTCCACAATATATGGTACCGGTCATAGCTATTGCACTTTGCATTTAAATCCAATCAACCTTTCAAGCGACGCTTAGTTACCATGATATTTCCGCCTGACTTGTATGGTTTAGGTTAGGAATATTGAAGAAGAAAAAAAAGCATATATAAATAACACTCAAGCTACTGGGATTTACTTCCCTGTTTCTATCCCAGTGACAACCATCACCTCAATAATTCACTGTAATTGAAATCAAAGTCTATGTCCATTCTCTCCTAGCCAAGCCAACGCACTCGAGGCTTTCTCCCCCATCTGATCCACACACGTCCTTCCTCTCGCGCCATCCCCGCACTACTGTTTTTAAATCCTGGGCGGTCATGGTAGTTAAGGTATCCCTCGGCGGAGTGATATAACAGAATCCCATACTTACCAAAAAACAGTAAAATGACCCATAAAATATATAACAAAAGATTCCAAAATTTGAGTTTATGGTTTTTACATCCAAATAATACAGAATATTAACACAAATAGAATAACTGGGGACAAACAGTGTGCAACAGCGGAACTACTTTCACGGCGCAATACCCTAAGGAACGCCCTGAGATGGCTGACCAATGTGCGTCAATAACCTACGTCATGAAGAAATTTCCACGAAGCAAGCTATCAACCACAACGTAGGCACCAGAAATCCTACAGCCTGGAGAAGCTTGCAACACAAGAAGTTACTCACTTCACCATGAAACATTTAATAAGATACTAAAATTGCCAAAACTCAAAATTGAAGAAAAACACAAAAAAGTTATATCAACCAAAATAATCAAAATTTTAGTGTGGTCAGTTTGAAACCAAACAAGTCAGGAAAATAACCAAATGACTCTACTTTAAAATTCCCAACTGTATTTTACATTTAAATTTTGAAAGGTTGAATTTAAATTAACCATGTCCCCAATTACTAGGTTATTGAATCCTGTTGTATCATCTCAAACACATGATGAACCAATACTGAATAGGCATACAACCTGTTATTAAAGACTTAAATTTAATTAAGAAAAAAAATATTTTATATAGGTTTAAATAATGTGGGGAAGTGGCTGGGCACTTCACAGTTTCAATGAATGAAGAATACAAAGATATTCTGAATAGGTAATTCAGTAAAACTGCAAGAAAACACTGAATGTGAAATAAATATGAACTCCACAAGAATGACAGTGAAAAACTCACAAATGACTATAAGACAACAAACAACAACAGTTGTGTCATATGTCTTATAGTCATATGCGTGTTGTCCGCCATCTTTGTTGAATTCCATATTACCATAATTTCACATTCAGTGTTTGTTTTCATTTATGTCTATCTGTTTTGTTACAGTCTGACTGAATTTACAATTATAATTTTCTTGACAGTAAAAACATAAAATAGAAATCTCCCCTGATAACTCTTCGGCATTAAGTACATCAGAAATGATTATACGTTTTTCAGTCCTGTTGTCTTTGTGTCTCGCATGATATCATTATTCAGCCCAGGTTTCGTCAACAAATCTTAAGCATGAATCGTGTCCACAACCCATACATTCATACATACATGTGAGCTCCATACCAAGTGAAATTTTAGCAAAGTGGCAACATTCAAAAGATAGTAAAATATCTGATGTTAACAATAATTTATACTATTGATATTCTTTTGAAAATAATAATCTTTGCCAAAATTAAAATGAATAACTAATTTTCCCACATCTCCACTGATAAGATTTTTAACTACAAAGCATATAGAACTGAAAGTTACAGAATACCAAATTATCCACAAAACCATATGTGAAACTGTTTACAGATGCTGGAGAATTATTGTCACCTTTGAAGATGGGAACAGGTATCCTGGAAGACTTGGTGAGGATGCCAAACCTGTCCTTGGTCACAGGTGTGTGAAGCGGGGCTTCTTTGTCCTTCCAGTCTGGAATAAGCTCATTGAGAGCTATCGGGTCTATGCATGCCCCCGACAAGATGTGTCCACCTGGAAATACAAGATTGAAATAGACATTACATATTCTCACTACAGATACCAGAAAACACATGTACTGTATGTATTTCTTCTTGGTAATAGTATTCTGGCCAACTCAAAATGTTGGTTTTGAGATTGTTTAACAAAAAAAAATTTCTAATTTTAAATGGATGGATCAATATATTTTTAAGCACTTTGCTTTACTTGTCGACTTTTACACCAAATGATCCCAATACTGTGACGTGCACTGGCATGTAGTCCATACGCAGTTTCGTGTCATATAGTAATTTGATATTTTATAGTAATGTGTGATTGTGATTAATATTTTCTTTGTAACAAGTTAAATTCATTTTTTTTTAGCTAATCATATGTGAGGATGTATACAGTAGGATCCAACATTTTAATTTGGGATGCTGGTAGAAAAATTAACATTAAAATTTTATTCAAAATTTAAATTTAACTGCTAAGGCAAGTTAAAAGTAGTAAATTTTACAGGTCAACTTTATGTGCTTTATATTGTGTTTGGACTCCTTTAAAAGAGAATTTAATTTTGAACAACTTATCTAAGTAACTTTTTCTTATATTTTGCTTCAATTGGATTATGAAAATTTCAAGTAGACGATGAGTTGGCCTCATCTGGGATGTGATTCATCTGGCAGGCGGGTCAGAGTTCAGATACTTGGAGGCAGGTACAGAGACATGTAGAAATGTGGCTTGGTCAGTGAATCCGTGGTCTATCTTTGTGGGCTAAAGAACACTGGAAAGGTGGTGCTCCGTGGAACTACTTGACAATTTGATGACACAGGATGTCCCCAATTAAATAAAGTAATTATTAATTTGTGGTCATTGGGCAATATACCATTGTGTAATTTTGTCAGTAACTGAGTTACGTAATATCCTTTCCACATAAATGTCAGTTGACCATTTTGTAAAGAAGTTGGATCCTATTGTATTACTCTGCCACGAGGCCAAGTAAGTCCAGGTGTCCGTCCAAGAGAGGACAGTCGTCAGCGATTGACGCTAGTAAATAAACACGGAGAGATGGCCAGTTAAGTTGTGATCAGTTAGGGCTTGTAGACAGTCGTGAACAATTGAAGCTAGTAAACGAACGTAAAGAGATGGCAGATTAAGTCATGGTTATAGTCGGAGTTTACAAACAGTCACAACCTATCGGAGCTTGTGGACAGTCGCCAGGCGATGGCCGGTTAAGTGATCAGTCAAGGCGTAATGGTGGGAATGACTGGACGTGTTAGGTGCTAGAGAGGGGCTGTGAAGCCTAGAGGGCGGATTCGCCAGTAGAAGGGGTAACAGAGGCATTTTTTTTCATGTTTTTGTACCAAGTAGTAGGTGCTTGTAACAGCACAGGTCATAATAAGTGAAGATAAGACACTGTCGGGCTATGTGTCTTGATTGAGTGCAAACAGCAGCAAGTCGCAGTATTTAGTTAGATCCGAATGATATAAACCTGGGCGAGCACTCGCGACATTAACAGACATGGAATTCTGGCATCGTATCGTAATGCGGAGCAGTTGGTGTCAATTGTAAAGTTCTACAGATGAAAGATCAGCAAAAGATAAAGGCGGATACTTTTTCCTAATTATTCTTTCCTAATTCTCTCTTAATAACACCACTGCTATCCGAGCATCATCATCACTACTTCCACAGTAAAATTATACGTTGCTGAGCAGTTATCGTCATCACTCGCTACTGGTGCGACTGCTGCCGCTAATGAAAGGTGGCTGCCTGGGACAGAGGCGGTTCCAGTCATTTGTCTATCCCTGGACAACGAATGTGACAGACGCGTCACTTACAATACCAACTTAGTGAGTGGGCCAAAGTCACTTCTGTTTATGGTAGCCACATAAATCAAGACGAGCACTTCCACAGATAATAAAAATTTCAAGTAATCTGCAATAGTAATTTGCATCACAAAATATAAATATACCTTGTAAAATTACTACCCTATTAAAATCAAGGATTTATTACAGTAAATTTAAGGTGGTACTGTCATTAAATTAAGATTATGCCATTTTAAATGAAGACTATAATGTCACTGAATTGAGGCTTTACTGCCATTGAAGTGCTGTACTGCTATTAAATCGATAATGTACTGACATTAATGAATTATTAGAATTTATTGGTTTGTGGACATACGTCAATGCTCATGTTTTGTTGACCGAACTTGTATTGAAAGATAAAGTTATAAAATACAAAAAACATACAAAACAGCACAGTAAACATTTGAAAAACAATCCCAGAGGAATTCAGTCAGTTTTTTATATAAATATTCAGGCTGAGACACAGCTGGTCGGAACAACAAGATGTGAATCAGCATCTTGGTGTTCCGACCAGCTGTGTTTCAGCCTGAAGACAGGGATAGATCGCAATCCCCCAAACGTTGAATTGTTTTGTTGATTTTAACTTGTGTTGTGTTGTCTCTTGTTTTTGATTTGTTGTGTACCGTCCTCTGGGATTGTTTTTCCAACGTTTTCAGTTTTTTTTTGTATTTTGTCATGTTGTCTTTCAATACAAGTTCACTCAACTAAACATGAGCAATGGTGTAAGTCCACAAAACAATAAATTCTAATTGTAAATTCCCATTGCAACAAACACTTAAAAATCTCATTAATAAATCATGGCTGTATTTTCTCAAACTGAAGACATCCTGTATAAGTGAGGCAGTACTGTAACTGTAGTCAAATGGTGATTAAAGTTTAATTTGTACTGCACTCAATTTAATGACGTACATTTGTTAAATTCAGGCTGTACTGCCATCAAGTAAAATTTATACTGTACTTAAACCGAGGTTTTACACTTTTGTTTTGTTGAGACCGTACTGTTGTTAAGTCAATGCTGTTCAACCATTAATGATATTTCTCAGTTAAGTCAAGACTATACAACTGATAATTCATGGTTGTACTGTCATTTATTCGTGGTTGTATTGTCATTTAAGAGAGACTATATTGTTGTTGGATTGATGATGTACTGTCACTGAATTGAAGCTGTACTGTTGTTGGGCAAAGACTGTAATGTTGTCAAGTAAAGACTTCCTGTCTTTAAATTGAGACAGAGTGAGGTAGCTGAACAGTAACATGTTGGACTTGTAATCAAAAGGACCCGAGTTTGATCCCCATCTCCAGTCATCCTAATTTCAGTTTTCAATGATTTCCCAAAATCGCTCTAGACGAAAGCTGGGATTGTTCCTTGGCACAGGCTAAGGTCGACTAGACTCCTCTCCCAGCTCCCATTGTTGCACCGGCATTTTCAATAAGATTACTGTACCTAGGCTGCTGCCCCTGGTGTAGTAGAGTCTCTTCTGCTGCCACTCTGGGTGACCATCCATTGTTGCAGACTGGTTTGCGTGGACACCTCCTCGCGGGGTGGTTCCCGCAGTTCAACAATGGGATGGTCACCTGAATCTACCTCAACTAAAACTAACGCCACCTACTGAGGGTCTCATCCGTAAAAGGGGCAGAGCTGAGATGGTGGTATTGCTGGTGGGACTCTTCCCACTGGTCAAAGTCGGGGAAGACCCATCTCCCCCAGGCCACCACCTGCTCTCTGCTCCTTCCTCTGCTGGGCCGCCGCTTCCCGCTCCTGTTGTCTTGCAGTGGGAAGGGGGCCTTCCCAGTCACTTGGTGGGGCTCGTCTATCTTTTCGGAGTCAGGGTTCGGGACAGATTTGACAAAGGGGCTCCCGCTATGTGCGACCTCCCGTGTCTCCCGTCGGAGGCGCCTCACTCGCCAGACAGCTTGAGGCAACCTTGTCCGGTGCCTATCGCACGAGTGTTGGTGAGGCATGGAGGTTACACATCGAGGTGGATGAGAGGGCAACAACTAACCCCACACCTGTACTAGGGAGGGGGGATAGCTGGGGTGACAGAGATGTCCAATCACTTTGCACGGGGCCCCATGCCACACAAGTAGAGTGTGGGACCTGAGCAGACCGCCGCATACCCGGCTATACGGAGCTTCCACGCCCCCTGTAGCCTGACAGCGTCGGTCCAGGTCCTCCCCGAACCGGGCTAGCCTACCATCTCTGTTTCTCTCTAACTGGGTGCCACTTCCTTGCACAGGAAGCTCAGGGACCACACCACCGAGGCAAGCAGGTTACTTCGCCACACTAGGCGAGCGCAGATCTTCCCACCACACTGGACAAGTATGGGACCCTGCCTGACCACAGTGCGCCTGGCAAGACGTGCTTCCACACCCACCGCAGTCCAACAGCGCCGGCACGAAGTACCCCGGGCTTCATCCACCAGGGCTTGGCACTCGTCCCCTCCCCACTAGGCCCTAGCTGACTAGTTCCCTCATGAAATGATGGCGATAGAAGGGAAGCTGGATGAGGAGAAGGTACCTGGGGATTGTTGGTCTCGCTACTACGGGAATGACACACACTGAGCCAGATTACCTCATTTATTCCGACAGTCACGAGTATCCCCCTCGTTCGGCCGCCGGAACTGACGCCTAGGCTTGACCCAGGATGGGTCCCTAACCCCGAAACTCGCGAGAACTCCCCTTGCTGACAGACAAAGTCCCCTTAAGTCCTGAAGATGTTGCTCATAAGTCATAGACACTGGGCTCCCAGCACCCTCCAACAATACGACAATGTTGCCGAACTGCCAGATGACTAGCTGGCTAGCTGTCCTGCTAGTCCCGGAGATGTTACCTCGACCTGGCAGTACCGGAAAAAGCCCCACTTCACGGCTGTGCGACCGCTTATATACACACTCGGGAGGACAAAGTAGGGGCTGAAGGGGTGAGCACTGGCCATGTCTGCCTGCGCGTGCATCGGCGCACGCAGCCTTCTCCTTCCACACCCCTCTCCCAGGCTCGCCGGCCTAGCGCCAGAAGGGTGGAAGAACAACCTTCTCGGTGCACGTGTCCTCGGCCGGCCGCCTGCCTTCACCCCCCCGGCACCCCCTCACGCTCCAATGTGCCGCCACACACGTGTTTTAAATACTACGGTAATACTGGCATGCTGATGTAAACCACTTGGGAGCCGGGGCGGGGTGGAATTGCCTAAACAAACTCCCATGTTGCGCCCTACCGGGCTGCAACACCGTCATTGTACGAAGGTGTGTCACCATTTCTAATGACCTCACTGTTGACGAAACCAATTACCTTACCCTTAAATTGAGGCTGAACTGTTAAATTGAAAATGTGGGCCTCTACTGTCATTTAATTGTGGCTGCACTGCCATAAAATTGAGAATTTAATGTAATTTAATTAAGGGTACACCTATACAATTCATACTCCTACAATTGATTGCTTAATCGGATGGAGTCGTGCAGAACAGAACTAATCCACAAAGTAACTTCTTTTGAGAAAATCATACCCAGTAGAAGAAGGCAAGAAGTATACCTTAGAAAAAGAACAAGTCTTAAATTACAAAATTTGAAGAAAAATAAAATGCCAGAAAAAGAGGTTCTTACAAGATTTCGAAACATGTAGTAAACTTTTGACCTTGAAGACCTTCGCTCCAGTAATTTGTGGATAAGATACTTTCTACGTAAATGCATACAACTGATTTTTATTTAGTTTTTACAGTACTATGGTTATTCCACAAAAGAGATAATGTTCTCATGGGTGATGGAGCATTTACTGTAACGTTTACTGCCATAGTTACAAACTATGGCAACTATGGCAATGTAATGCCTTTGTGAAACATTCTTTTCAATTAGTAATACGAAATCCATAGTAATTTTGTTGACATTTCATGGTTACATAAAGTGCTGCAGCAAGAATACATAAAACTTCAGACTACTTAAATGTTTACAGCAGTAGTGAGGAAAGGCTTCTAGCATAACGTGCTACCTTACTATCACACAAATAATACCTATTGTATGTGTTGATCTTAACTATTGGTATATCACTGTATACATATTTAGAATAGTTAATTACATACGGCACATTACTCCTGCAAAGTCAATGTACTCATATGTTACTACAGTACTTTATTTACACCGTTGACATTTTTCTGCGATACTAAAAAAGTAAAAATAATTTTACATACAACAGTCTTTTAAATTCAAGCAAATGTAATTTAAAATAAAACCACCACAGTGTCATCAAGCAACATGGTAAAACACTGAAGCCACATTTGAAATGACTAATGCTAAATTTATGGTCAAGCTATTTTGGTTTTAATTTTCCAGGGAATTTCATATACACTCAAGGTGAAAGATGGGATGATTCTCTCACTGCAAACTACAGTCAATTTGTACCAGTTTTCCTGGTATTCCCTTACCAATGCTTTCATATGTTTGAAGCAATCGTAACCATACAAAAATCTAGTAAAAACATACAAAACAAGTCGGCATGGTGAATCAACAAAGTGACCACATTATTTTATTTGTAGGCAGCCTAGTTCAAAGTTTAATGCTCGTTTCTGTAGTAGTGTTTTTCAAATACGGTTGTTACTTTCCAGACACTGCAGTCTGGAAAATCCTTTTTTGGCCATTTTGAGGGGCCCGAAAAAGATGTTTCTAATAAACCAGCCAAATTTTTAAATCTATAGCGACATAGTATGAAGTGTGTTCTTTTGGTAGACATACAAATAAAACGTGCAATAAATAGTTTCGTCAAAAAAAAGAATACTGTAACTCGCTGCAACACATTTCAAGCACAGGTAGGGTGACATTTAAGAAGTAATTTCTTTAAAATTAAGTCCCCATTTGAACTCTGTGCTTGTGATCTAGCTAGGTAAAGCCATTCAAATAAGTATGTAGTTTTACCAGAGAAAATCTTCAAAAAAATATCTGCCTGTGTTCAATTTTCCTGGAAACTTATCAGAATAGTACTTAAACATACATAATTTTTTAGGAAATGTACAAAATGTACATCAATCAATGTTTCTACGATTTACAGTTTTCCAAAATAGGTCAATTAAAATTTTTTAATTTATGAATTCAATACAAATTATTAATTTGTATAAATTTGTATATCAGCTACATGAACATTACCTGACAGAGAATTAGAAAAATACATAGACAGTCAGGGGAGTACGACATGTTGGCTAAAATTTTTTGTAACGACATAAAAGTGTCACAGCTTTGAATTTTGTGTAATCAAAACACAATCAGTGTGATAAAGGCTCACCCCTGTCCTCATAAATTTTTTAAAAATTTATTTATTTAAAGTGGCCCAAACCGCTTAAAAGGCATTCGTGGGAAACACTACACAAACACACAACACAAAAGAAACTGAGAAAGTACAAACAGACAATAAATAATAAAAACACATAAATAGAATGTACAAACAAATATATAAAATTCATTTAGTTAATACAATAAAAAAAAACTCATTTATTAGCAAACTAAATATTACAAAATTTATTAGCAAACTACTTTAATAATATTGTAAAATATTGGGTAAACTCGAATATAAGTTAATCTCTCTGATTAGCACTTATATTTCGTTGTATACTGTAGTTCTTGGCTAGTCTGTAGACAACATCAATAATCTGCGATGTGATGTGCACTGGCACGTAGCACTTACTTGGCCTCTTATCACACAGTAATGTCAATTTTTTTTGTCGTAAAATGTTTTTTTTTGTAATAACAAATTAAGTAGTCCAAATTAACCAGGTATAAGGATGTATACGGCGGGATCCAACCTATTAATTGGGGATGCGAGTAGAGAAATTTACATTAAAAATTTATTTTTAATTTTAA
>PNEQ01082080.1:0-60230 GCA_003012365.1 Medauroidea extradentata | reverse complement strand
AAAATGTTTAAAAAATTATTTTTTTCAACGTGGCGTAGCTCCCTTAATATTTACCACAGAATAGTGTTGGTTTATATACCCCACCTTATTTTCCATAACGAATCCCCTCCCGGACTTTGGCACATGAATTCTGGTCCATCCTGTATATATATATATATATATATATATATATATATATATATATATATATATATATATAGTACTAATATAAACATATGATAAAATTACGGTTTGTGGTGCTGTAGATGCTAAATTCTATTTATCGATATTCTCCAATAACTTGTGTTTTAAAATAATTTTGGCAAATGAGGCAGAGAACAAAGATATTTTTGATCTATTTTGAAGATTATTATAATGTACTTACTATCCGTCTTGAAAGTTAATCTATAATTCCCTTGCAGTGATTCTGCATTAGAAATTAATGAAAGATTCAAATATTATTTGTGCCAAACAGTTTACCAAGAATATATCCTATGTCTTGAAAAAGAGAAAATGTTGATAATACAACTTGTATAAATGTTATGGCTCGAAAACAAAAATACAAGAAAATTATCAATCACTTCCCCTTAACGAAGGACCTTGGTCGCACAAAAGACAGTGCTAAGAACTGGGACGAAGTGACGACCATCAAGGTCCCGTCGAACATTCGCCGGAGTTGTTTCTTGTCCCGGGGGCAGCCCCCACCCTCACCCCAACGATCGTTATGGAGAATGTTTCGGCTCTGCGACTAAGCGACATCGTCATAAAGACATGGCCGTAGGAAGTTTATGCTAATGCAGGGCGGGGCGAGTGGTTCCAGCCGTAATGGGCTGTGGCCGCGTGTTTTAAGGGGGTTCATCTCAGCAGGCGTGTTCGCCCGCGACCACGTTAATGAAGTTATAAAATTGCCCCGTAACGATCTTTCTCAGCAGGCTTGAGAGTTGGAATTGAAATTTTGTTGGCCATGATGGTAACTAGTATGATGGTCGGGCAACCGCTACCACGCGGTATATTTGACTACCCCCAGCACACCGCATGTCAAAATACCGAAACTAGATGTGGCTACACTCAGAAAAGTATTGTTGTATGTACTATACTTCTGTTTAAATAAGGGGACAACAATTCAGTTTAGTAGTCGACACTATCTGGATTGTTAAGACAACAATCGTTCGAGGAAGAAAGTGTTTTACTCCTTCTGCAAATATATTATTGTACGAAAAATTTCAGATAATGTCAACAATAAAACAGGAATTATCTTCGATTTTAAGAATAAAATCAACAATAACACATTTCTTTCTGTGTGTTTCAAGACATTTAGGCGATTTAATTTACTTGACCGAATTTTAGTGAATCAACTATTCGACAAAATCCCGAAATGTTCAATGGTAATAACTTTCAAAATTTGCTACTATAATATTTCTTACTCTAATTTCTTACCACTTGTGGTATTAAAATACTGTCGAGGAAAAAAAATTTTAACAGGATGCAAAACTAAACATTTACTAAAACAAAAATACTATGTTTCCGAAACACATTTGACACAGTCTGTTATAAATTTGTGGTGTCGTCATGTGACAGTAAGAAAACTGATTTCGATAACTGACAGCTCAAAGAAGGTGTGTGTGTGTGTGTGTGTGTGTGTATATATATATATATATATATATATATATATATATATATATATATATATAACGTTCTCTTCGATTTTTCATTGCTTGTTGTTTTGTAATGTAATAGCCTACAGATCTATTGTCAGTAAAATTATTTATATAAAATTGTTGACATATTGTATGTTGTCAGTACCCACATCCAGTAACCCAGACGTGATCAAGAAAATACGAGAGTAGCAATATTAACAGTTTTATTGTGTACTGGCTTACAATGACAGATCCTGATGACAAGGTTAACCCGCCAAGGGAAGTCTTGCGTGTGACTATAAACATGCAGACCTTCTGGCGAAAAATTGTCCAGGTTTGGTTCCTCTGAGTTGAATAGTAATTTATAACGGCTAGCATTACCAACGAGGTGTCAAGATACCGCTATATTCTGGGGACTCTTGATAATGAGGTAGCCGAAATTATTTCAGACTTAATATATAAACCTGCCTTAAGAGCTCCTTACACAGATCTTAAAAAGAACTAGTCAGTGAGTTTTAAGTCAGAGTAGCTTAAAGGCAATGATCTTTCATTTATTTCAAACAATTGCAAATAACTCGAATATTGTTTAACCAAGTGATTTGAAAAAAAATTTGAAACTGTGTACAGTCATACTATACACATTTTTGCCAGAGAGTTTATTTTTAAAATAAGGTACCGTTTGCTAGAAAAAAATTATTTTGCTTAATTTTGGCTTATTTTGACAACAAAAAATGTGCTATTTTAGAAGAAAAAAAACTAAAAATCCATTTAGTGTGTTGCAACAGAAAATTCAGATACATGCGGTGATGTATAAGTGTTTATACTGCCAGAATGAATTTTCGATACATGTATTAATTTGCGTTAAAAAATTATTTTCGATTCGAAACCACTGCAAAACTTAAGAGCGAGGCCTTAAGGCCAGATGCTTGCTAACTGAATTGTATTTGGCGGACAAAAAGCCCTCATCACATTTGCGCGAGATGCACCTACTGGCAGGAGACAATATTAAGGACGAATTCTTGCAGACTATGTTGTTACGACTTCCAGTTAATGAACGCGCCATCCTAGCTACAAGCTATGGTGACGTTAGCACTTTTATAGCAAACATGGCATACAAGACTTTAGAAATGAGTACACTAGCCTTCATACTTTCTTGCAACAACAAACCAAGTACAAACCACACCTGTTAAGCCCACAACTGTAGTAATACGATTTCCTATCTCGGACAGCAGGTAGCATCCTAGACTGCTTCCATCCAAATGCAACAGCCAGCAAGCATCCTAGGGACATATCATATTTATGTAGCAAACAAAAGGTATATTAGAGTTGTTGGTTTCGTTATGAATTCCAACATTATGCTCATAAATGCTTTATAACTTGCAATTTCAAAACAAAGGAGCGAAACGGCCTGAGTCATGTGGCTTCATAACTGATACCATCACTGGGGTAGGTTCTTGATAGACTCCTGTGCTGCCATATAAGTGCATCCTCCATCAATGAAAGAAAGAAACAAGATATCAACCAAAGAGCTTTTTTGCAGCAGATGGTAGTCATCCGAACCTATGGCGAATGCTTACTTTGACTGGATTTGGGGCTGCGTATATAATTTTGTTGGCCAGTCTTGTTAGCTGATGCTGAAACATATAATAGCTGCTGATCTTTTAAAAACATTTCAACCTACTCGTTGACATTAGAAACAGTTACCAAATGTGGTGTTACCTTCTTGCCAGCAGTTGGTGCCTTGACTACAGATGTAAGAATTAATGCCATGCACACTATTCCACCTGAGTACAAATATAAAATGTACATCAAGAGTTTCCACTATAAACCATGCCAATCCAACCTTTGTGGCTCCTTCATGTGGGGTTACTCACACAATTGTGATACAGCGGATGTAAAAGTAAGACCTTACATAACACTTCAGTTCCACAGGGCGATATTCAGTTCGCTCCATAACCTATCTCAACCTGGTGCTAAAGGCTCTGTCGCTCTTATTTAAAAGCGGTTTTCATTATCTTCGCTAGAAAAAAAATTCATTGCATTATGAACGCAATCATACATTACTTGTCAACGCGCTAGTGTGAAGGCACACCACAATTGAGTTGACCGTCCTTTTTCGCATGTTAACATTAACATCATTGGATCCTTGCATACTTCAAACGGTCATAGATATTTGGTTACAATGACTCACAGATTCTCTCTTTGCCAAAAGCCTCCCCAATCAGTATCATGTGTACTCAATCATTGCTAAAACTATTCTTTCAATATGAATTACACATTTTGGCATCCTTAATTGTATTACTATAGATCGAAGACGTCAGTTCGATTGTGACTTTGGACATTCAACAGATAAATTGTACTGCTTATCACCCCGCAACCAATGGGAAGGTAGAACGTTGGCATTGCTAGTCTAAGAATCTTTCAAAGCTCACCTGGCTGAAGACTGGGTGTGCAAGCTGCGTCATTGATTCTCTTGGGTCTCAGGTCGTCTGTTATTTCGCAGCACAACACTACGTCAGCAGAGATGACGTACGGTGAACCTATTCGCTTTCCCGCTGATTTCTTCGACTGCAGCTCTTGCCAACAGTATATAACAACCTTTGTATCAAACCTCAATGAGTACAAAAACAACTGCGGCCAATTCCTCTTGAGAAGCCAACAACGAAAATAATTTTTGTACACCTTAAATTCATGACACCACCACTTGTGTTTATGCACCACGACACAATCCGCAAGCCCCTACAACCATTTTATGATGGACTGTTACGAAATAATTTTCATACAAAAAGTTTGTAATTGAAACACAGTGGGGTGAACAAATCATCACAGTTGACAAGTTGAAACCTGGATTTACTCTGAAAGATTATCCACAAATGACTTCACCACCTGTGATGGTACCTGCTCCTACTGTACCTTCAGTCCCAGTACCAGCTGACACACAGTACCCTGAGCACTAGGACCCAGACGCCACAGCTCAACAATGCACCTACTCAGGACGCGTAGTACAACTCCCCAGGCGACTAATTGACGCTGTCGCTATGTCGGGAGTATGTGGTGTCGCCATATGACACTAACTAAACCGATTTCGATAACCGACAGTACAAAGGAGATAAGTTTATATGAAGTTAACTATGGTTTTTCATTGCTTGTTATTTCGAAATTTAATGCAGATTTATCAGCAAGATAATTTATATAAAATTGTTGATATATCATTGTGAGTCGTCAAAACCCACAAATTTATTCAAAAATTTAGTGACTGAATAGATAATTGATAGTTACAAAACCTTTTTTTTTAAGTTTTAAAGTGGTAAATTTAAAATAATAATAATGGCTTTCATATTCATAACCAAATAATGAAAATTATATTAAAATTTTACCTGATTCTATCCTAGTCAGTAGGAAAAGTAAAAAATCGAACCTTTAAAAATTGGTTTTATTCACTTAAGATGATGTTATTTTGTGTATAAATGTTGACAACGTCACAGTACGATATTGTCATGTTTAGAAGTATTTAAAAATGATTACTCATATTTTTACGCTCATAGTAAGGAATTTTAAAAATCCCTTACAATATACTTTTGAGTATTTTTGTAGCCAAGATTTTTTAAAGCTTCTGCCATAACAATTTACCATACGCTAATCTTACTTACTATGATACTAAAATGCATTTAAATCGTTTAACTGTGGACCTGAATTCCAAATCATGCTAAGCCCAAAATTCAAGAATAATCAAAATAAAAGATATTATGTTTATTGTGTGCATTTATATCTATCTGTAATATGTTCCTAACACAGTAAAATTAATGTATTTTGATTAGTAACACGCTTAAGATAAATATGCATGCACACGAAAATATATTACCTTTTTTATTAGGATTTATTAAATTTTGGATTTAGAATGATTTAGAATACAGATCCCCAATTGCATTCCCCTTAGAACTTTCAGTTCTCATTATTAGCATAAATGCTGCATCATGAAACTTCTACGCCGTCTATACCCATTGTTTACTAGTAAAATTTATTTTGTAGGTATACTAATGTTTCTATCATTTAGGTGTGGCATTAAATATTGACGCTGCTCTGAGTAGTAGTAGATTTCACTAAAAAATGTTATTTTTTATTATCACTTATGCAACGACAAATGTGACAAAATTCATACTCAAATAAAAAAAAAAAACGTATTCAGCATAACCTCACTACTACAAACAATCTGACATAAATAGCAGCAGGTATTTCAAATAATAAATTACATATTTGTAAAATGAAATACTGTACGCTTATAACTGCGTAGTGAATAGTACAGTGAGTTGCTACATATTAGAAACATTCTTCACTACTCACCTAATCGATGTCAAAAGTTTTCTGGTCATTTGGAACAAGCTGAATCCCAGAAAATTATGTGCACACGTGTTTATAGTCTGTATTGGCTTGGCAAAAAAATATTCGCAAAATTTCCGTATCTTGTCAAGCAGCGTGTACTGACGCAGTACTAGTCGCGCCCGATAAATATTGTTCAGAGTAGTCTGCATCTTGTAGTCAAGAGGTCCTGCATTACGCGATTTGACCGAAGCGGATAGCGTAAGCTTCAGTCCACAAATTAACACTGGATTAACAATGATCTGCCCTGTGAGACTGCATCATTACATTCGAATTACGTATTTTCGTTTGAAGGTTCTATAATTACAAGGGTACAAGCTGGATTGTAAATAATTTTTAAAAATTGAGGTAAGACCACTCATTGCTACTGTATAAAAGTAATGTCACTTCAGTACAGAAAATAAGTAAATGAAAAGCCACAGTCAGTTTCTAATATTAAATTAATACGTAGTTTGTAGTTTGTATCTGAAAATTTAACATGCTTCCAGGCGAACAAAAACATATTTCCTGTGTTGTATTATATTGGGAAGTTTACAGATAGAGACAACAGCAATAGATTTTCCATAAAATGGCAGTATATTCTTCGTCTAAAACACCGAACTCTACAAATTTAAGCAAACTGTAGGCCATTCGGAGTAAAGTGAGATCTAAATACTTAATCTTTGCAAAAATCAGTAGCCTTTACTGCATATATCAACATTAACATTTGCAGCGAATTACCGAATGTAGGTACGTGTAAAGTCCTATTTAAATATAACAGTTGTGAATTCCTATCTAAATATAACAACAGTGAAGTAAATTAAACTAAAGTAGACCTTTATTTATTTCGTATACTATAAGAATGTTTTTATGACTGTAGTTACATATCTTATTACTGAATAATTTCACTTAGTAAGTGCCAACACCTAGAGACGCGACCGGGTCGTTATAAATTTATCGTCACCCGCGCAGTGCTTCAGAAAGCACTCGGCACTGCAGACGCCGTTGTTAAAATTTACCGACATATTGCACAAGTTAGCTTCCCGCTAGAAATCGTTCTCTGAAAAATTTTCCCCTTGAGCAACCAACACGTTCAAATGCATTAGGAACTACTATTTACGAATATCAACTGATGCGAAGTTATTGGTATTCTGTAAATTTTTAAGTTTTACCATTGCCAATGTAAAAATTTGGAATTAAATTTAACTGCGAACAGAAATTTTTTTTTTCTGTTTCGCATAGTAAGAAGCTACGTTATTGATGTAGCGGCAGCGTTGTTGCTAGTCAAACTTATTGGAACACGAATTCTTGAATAACGTTTGTTATTATGTCGTGTGTTTTAGTGACAATTTTGTGTTTCAAATTCGAGTATAATGTTAGCACATTTACATGATTCGTAACACTAACAGTGAGTGGCGTATAAATTTGAGTCAATGCTCAGATACCATACTATACAGAAGTTAACTTGCAGGTATTTATATATAATTATAACTGATACAGATTATAGTAACTTTACAACATCCGTGTACCAAATGAGTAACATTTTTGGAGCAGAGTAATAAATATATAAGCATTGTAGATGTCTATGTTAGTGAAACACGTGGTGATACGTTTCAATGTGTGTTTCACTTAGGTACCGTTTAATGATTTATAAAGCAACATACCTACGTCGGAGACAATTTACCCATATTCCAGACAAATCGTTACTTTACTTTAGGTTGTGTAGGTAGAAAACAAAACATAATGGTTTATGTGGTAAACTGTAATGTGTAACTTAGAATAATTTTGTAGAGCAGGATAAGTTCAAACGAGTTCTTCACGGAGTTTAAAAGTATGCAACTTGAGTTAATACCAACGGATTTTAATTAGAGAAGAGACAATAATCACAGCAAGAAATACATCATGCGTCTTAATTATGATGAATTTCATATCCGACATGTAATAAAAAAAATCTCAGGTCGAAATATGGGTTCAAATTTACATGATCAGTCCAGCAAGAAGAATCGGAAGAATTTTTTTTCGAAATTTTTTGTTTGGTCCCTGTTTCATTCGGTACATATGCATGCAGTTAATCGACTTAATCAGACGATCCAAGTATACCTGCAATTCAAATTCTCCATCTCTTGAAGTCATCAGGATTCTTACAATCTAAATCCTTTGACCTGACACTGAATATTGACAAAATATTTAAAATTGTAAATATAAAATAAATTACGACACCGCAAATAACATTTGTAATATTATTTTTCATAATATTCAACCATTTTCTTAACGTTACATTTGGTTTTATTGATTCGTACCCATCAGTTCATAGAGGAATAAACAAGTCAAATAAATCACAGGATTACATACACATGATTTGAAACATTCAAAGTAAATTTCAAAATAATGTCACATTCGTAATGTTAAATATATTACAGTACCATTGTCTGTGTTTACATGCAGTGGAGAAATACAAACTGGATGAAAATATAACCCAAGCAGGGCGTGTGTGAATGCTCACTTAATCCCGTACCGCCTTTACAACAGTAGAGGAAGAGACGATGCCGATGTCATGCGGGTTGTTATTTCACTTCGTCACGAGCAAGTCAGTACGTGTTATGAAGTACATTGCCAGTTGAGAAGAGCCTTAACATCGGTGTCTGGAGAGAGTACGCGGTTGTCATTCCACTTGCCGGCCCCCGCGGCACACACGGCAGCGAACAGCACCGAACCTGGAACATGTTGTCAAGGCTGACTGTAGGAAAAGGGAAGAGGAGAGATTCGCGCCCGGAGGTACATTTCATTCTCCCCGTCTCAGCCTCCAAAAGGAAAGTTGGTTATAGCTGAGGACCTGGTGCAGGTGATGTGCTGTAGCGTGGTGTGAATGCTGCTCTTTCATGTATAGCTATCAAACGTGTTTCCAATGAGTTTAGGGGACTGCTGTCGCCACCAAGGCGAGCCGAGTTAGATTCCCGGCGAGGTCGTTCCATGGATTTTCACATGTGGGAATCGTGCGATGCAGCTGGTCGGCGGGTTTTATCGGGGATCTCCCATTTCCCCCGCCCTCTCAATCAATTCTCACCTCATGTCACCACCGTTCCCCAGCGCTACAGGCCTCGATGTTGAGTGCTAACCAAAATATCTCACACTCCATTACGTTTATCTATGAAAAAAAAAGACACTTCAAACTGTCTCTCAAAAATACCATTCCCTTATAGAAATAAGATTTCCAGCTCCCGAAAAGTGGGGAAAAAATGACTTTTTGACATTGCTGTTGCTGGAAAAATACCAGCCGTTATCATAAAGCGAAATTATAGACACTTGTGTTGAACTTTAAATACTTTTCTAAAATAAAATTATAGGATCTCTACTTAATGCTGCATTGAAAAACACTTTCTACAAAAACTTTGCACGCCAGCTTAGCACTCTGCGCTTTGAGGCAAGGCGGTGTGTAACACACGTAAAATCATCGCCTTTCCATTTCCGTGTTTTAAACTAAAACAGTAAAATAAAAGTTAAGTTCAAATAACTCTTAATCTGCAACTTCCTACAGATTGTGCCGCTTCTCATTTTTCTACTGGGGCCTCCGCAACTGACATGATGAAGTATCAATCAATTGAAAGAGCTATAATTTAATTATGATAGGATTTTTCCACCATTTTGTTTGAGTGCCTTATGTGCACATCGGCAGCTCTGCTTCATGGTCAGTGATTGGGTGTTTAAACTCTTTCTTGTCTTGGAGTCCTACTGGAAAGTCACAGAAGTTTGGTGTCCCTATAATCTTATTCTGATTGGTGTCGTCAAATGTGAAACGTCTGTAAGCAAAGAAAAGCTGGCCACTACAACGAAGCAGTGCTGGCGACGTGCACACAAGGTGTCGGAGTAAAACTATATTCGCGACAACCTAGTGGCTGTACTAACCGATAGATATAAGTTTCCACCTGCAGCATGCTATATTCTGTGTGCCAAGATTATTTCGAAACTAATATGATACTAAGCGAATTTGTAAAATTTTTATTTTTTTTGTCTTTTTTTTTTTTTTTTTTTTTTTTTTTTTTTTTTTTTTTAATTTTTTTGATTTTAAAACGGATAGAGCAATAGTTAATGACATTTAGTGAATTGTTTTCATTTCAAAATATTCAATGTTTATTGCAGCTTATGAGAAATAGAAACCCTCAAATGTTAACTTTTAAGTGGCATTATGGGAAAACTGGCTGAGCTAATTTTTTCTTGTAAGACAAAAATTCACTCCAAAGTAACGTCTAAAAAACTAACACTATTTCATATAAATATAGAACTACGATTTTTCCTCACTTGGACGCCCGTAACAGGTTAGACTGGCAATCGCAAGGACCAGGGTTCGATTCCACTTCAAGCCAGACTGATTTATATATACCGTGGTTTTCTTAAGGCCGCCGATTGGTGTGTATGGCTTCACCCGTTGCCAGATTACTCGATAACTGCCCGTCGCACATGAGTGATGTATGTTTAGGATTAGCATGTAAAGAAATTTGCAATCATTTCAGGTTCACTTATACTCATTAACGCATATTCTCTAGCAGCCGAAAATGGTGAAAATATAAGTTATTGCGGTCTTTTTTTTTTTTGGTATGGAAAACTTAGCGCAGAATAATTTTGTACAATAGACGTATACAATATACCTTTATATCATAAAATATTCGTGTTACCACTGAATGTCTCATAGTAGCGAGTTGTCAGTGAAAAGACTGCACACCAGTTAATATTACTTGCGTCTAGAGGCTATGGTGAGGTGTGACGCGCGCGCTGTGTCGTCCTTATCACTTCCACGCTTCTAGGTCTCCAATGTGTAAAAACATCCACCAGACGGCCACCTTAATAAAGAGTATAACGAAATTAACACAATAAACATTCAAAACCATCCACGTGTCAAAGTATTACTTTGGAATCTAATCGATCTTGCATTACTCAAATTATTAAATAAATTAACAGTTTACTCATGTTGGTACTGACAAATATAACACATGTCTTCAAATAAATGTCATTATAAATGTCATTAAAATAAAACTTGAACCTTACTTACATTGTATTTATTAACGAACAAGATGTGCACAAAAATGGAGAATGTCTTTCTGCACAACCTCAAAACTATATTCCCTTTCTCCCACAAATGAAGTATTATAATATACTGTGAAGAAAGTGCACCTATAAACATTCATTTAGAAGTAAAAATTAAGTAACACGCTAGCATTTTGTCCTGAAAAACCCGATTACTTCAAATACAATATTTTCACACATCCAAGCAACGGTTCCAGAGCATGTCGCATTGGCTCCTTCTTCTGAGCTACAACTAATAAAATACACGTGTGGATGTAAAATGCCACGGCGTTCAATGATGTGTGGTTGTATGAACTGAGTCCTAATTAATTATGGTGCGCATTCAGTGATTTAAATGTATTGGAAGGCACTTTTTAATAATATTGTTTTGAAATATTTCGTGATCAGTAGTTTTATTTTATTTAGCATTGCAATTGAAATTGATTTTAAATATTTCATCGAAAGCTCTTGTTATACACAAATTTTCCTGTTTTAATTTTTGAACGTATAATGGTACAAACCAAGACACCACCCAATTTAATACATTAAATCTTTTAAAGTGATCTATGCATTAGAATTTCAAGTGTAAATATGGAAGTATTATATTCAATTTGTATGCCATGTGTGTGTATATATATATATATATATATATATATATATATATATATATATATATATATATATATATATATATATGCGCGTGTGTGTGTGTGTTGGATGTTCACAAAAACACCGACAAACTCCGGCAGGTGATTCCTTGAGAAAATAAAACAGAAAATATGTAAGACATTTTGTACGTAACCATAATATTAAAGGAGTAATTCTTCATTGAAAATCTAATTTTAAAAAATGTATTTCTAATCAAGCCGAAGACCAATCGACATAAACTGACAAAACTCAATATATTATTTCGTGACAATACGGCCGACAAGTCTACAGTAAACGCCAGTTGATTCATTCAACCGTTACGAAAATATAGGGTGTGGCCATCCTTAAATTGCTGACGTTTTTAACGTAAGGATGATCAAACATTTAAAAGTGATTTATTGGGTAATGTGAACTAGGTAATAAAAAGGTCTTCGTACAGCGACTGTCTAGGACTAATAGTTTTCTAGCAAAACGCACGTGAAGTTTTGGCTTGGTGGCACAGAGCCTAGTGTGTAGGCAACACCGCGAACACGAGTGTCTGGTTTATTCCGCAACACTGAAAGGTTTTAAAGTAGTAAGATGAAAATGTATTTTGAATTTATTTGTAAAATGAATGTTGTGGGGTTCATGCTGCTTTGAAAGTCGAATACAAAGGTAAATGTTTTAAGAATAATAATAAAACTATTTTATTTATCATTGTTCAGACACGGTTAAAAGGTAATTTCGTTTACAAACACTATATTTTTATTTTACATATTAAGAACATTTCTTAAAATTGACTTTACCCTTCGGACATATTGATAACACCTTCTCGAGGACTTTTAGTAAGCTATCTACACGCAAAGCAAACGCACTCCTTCAGGCATACGGTACAGTATACTTATTTGTTTCGTCATGAAGGCGGCCGTCTGAGTGAATGTCTTTAGCGTGTTCGAGGCCGAGAAGTGCGGAAGAGGTAAAGACGACACAGCATACGCATCACCCTAGAGGCGCAAGTCACTTATCTGGCGTGCAGTTTTCTCGTTGTCTACTCACCTTTACGATAAATTCCGAGGTGACCCAGTCAATTTTTGACGTAATATTAAAATTTAAGTTGTATTCTATAGGCATACGCCTTTTAAAAATTCTGCATCAAGATTTTCATACATAACATTGACGGCGAAAACACACATTTTCGCTAATTTTCGGCCGTTGGAAAGAGAGATAGAGATTTTTGTCAGCGCTCAACATCGAGGTCTCCAGCGCGGGTTAGAGATGACATGAAGTAAGAGCAGAGCAGCGCCGGAATGAGAGGGCGGGAAAAACGCGAGATCCCTGATAAAACCCACCGACCAGCTTTAATGAAAAGGAGTGTACTTGAAATGGGTACAATCACGTGAAATGTGCTTTGAATTTTATTCCTAAGCAGATATTCCTTATACTCGTAGAGCATTAGTATTTAACGAATAATCTTGTAACGGCTTCAGGTATGCACGTCTCTCGGCAGCCTTTGCAGGCGGCCACCTTAATGTTTTACTATACTGTTTAATTCGTTGGTTTCACTTTTGTGATGAGATGCCCCAAGGGCCCACATTCCTATTAAGCATATCAGTTGGTGGATGTAGCCCTATATCCTAGCCTGCGAACCCCGTATGGGTGTTTATTTTACAATCATTCTATCCTGCATTCCTCTGTTAGTTGCTCCCTTGTCCAGGAACAATCCTCAGATGCGTTGCTGTAATCATGTTGTAAGGGTCAGCGGTGGAGAAAAACTTCCAAAAGACGTTTAACTTACGTGCCTGGGGGAAAAGTCATTAACTCGGGCGAGACGGATGGGTGCCCAGGCAGGTCATCATGACACCAACGGTGTAAGGGTGGCCGAGGATTGATGGCAGACTAACCATTTGTGTCAGCTGCTCTGTAGCATTCTAACTATAGTTAATAGCCGGATGGACGCTTTTTATATCGACATTTAAAAACCACATACCCTCATACTCTGCGTGTTAACGTGAATTCTCGCAGTCAATTCTTATATAATAATAAAAATTACATAATAATTATTTAGTTTTCACATAAATTTGCAACCAATGCAAATCGTATACTCAAATTTTGATAAGTTGTTAAAATAAATGTCATGACATTTACACATTTCTGGCAGATATTTACTTTGTTAAATAGTTATGATTTGGCATTGGCTTCACTTCGCAGTGCTTGTTTAATATACGAAGATATGTAGATAACCTTCACAGACTTTTAAAAAGGATTTACATAAAAAAATATAAAATTTCATTCGTGTTGAGACTTTTATCCTCTATTACTTTTAATACCAATTGTTAAAAGGAGGGGAAAGAGTTGAAAAATCTCATTTTCAACTTAGTTCAGACAGCTGCTCGTCATTAGTCATATGCTAATTTTACTCATAAACTAACTGCGAACAGCAGAAACTTTACATTATCGGATGCCTGCTCAACTCCTATTACCAATTACATAAATCCAATTTTTTAAAAAAGTTACCCTTATAGTATGTATTTTTATAAGAAGCGAGGCAAGTACGTCTGGGTGGTTGACGAGTTGTATTCACATTTAAAGGGCATGTGTTCTATGTCGGCGCCAGAGGATCATCAAGAGAGGCTGTTAAATGTGACCGACTAATTCCGGTAATGGTAAAACAGTAATGTTCCCGCCCATAACCTTGATGGGTCGTGTTTATAAAGCTGGGCGGCTACCCCCTCGCCTTACCGCGGTGCTGGCCAATCAATACAAGCCAGAAGAAGGCTGACCGATAACCTGGGAGCAGTCGTTAACAACTACCCCCCTCCCCTCACCGCACTCACACTGTCCTTACCCCTGCGTGGCTATTTATCGCGTGCTATTGTCCCGAGCTTTGTTTATTCCTTCCTTTGTTAGCGGCGAGCGTTATTTTCGGAGGTGGGTGGGTTCTGAGGATGTCCCCTCCACTTCTCTCTCCGCCGGCTCTGGTCACAAAGAAGACCAGGGTAAGAGTTACGTATTCTGCACGCGCACAAAGAATATCCGCAAACAACAAGTCTGGACGCAATATACACAGAATCATTAAAATATTATCCTGAGAACATGTGAAATTTACACTAGAATATAGATAAATGGGGCTATGAAGTGTGAAAAAACTGTAATTTTACATTTGCACGAGATTGTGTTAGATTTAAACATACAACTTTGGAGTACATTTTCCTCTTACGATAAAAAAAAGACAGTTATCCCATTATGGTATTTTAAAGTCAAAATATGAATGTTATTCGTTCTTATTAGCCGCATAAATCAATGAACGCACTGAAATGAAAAAAAAATTCACATTGAAACTACATGTAACGGTCTATTGCTTTATATATAGAAATATTCATTACAAAATATTTCAGTGTTCTAAAAAAAATTGCTGAAATAGTGAAGTTTTCTACTTTGAGGATTTTTATTAATACAAAAATAGTTTGTTATGGGTTTTATGTACGTCGAGTAAATTACATCTAGTTTCTATGTAAATATTTCATTTCATTATGTTCATTGGGTTTTGCGGGCTGTAAGAACTAATAACATACAAATTATGATTTTGAAACGTCATTGAGGGAAAACTGACCGAACTATTTATTATTTTTTCAGCAGATAATTTACTGCCTATAAAACTATTACACTATCCCGTAGAAATATAAATTCACGATTTTTCGTTGCTTAGTGTATCCCATCCTACGAGAAATTCAAAGTTGCGTAAAACATAATTTCTTTGAAAACCGTTTTAAAGTGTCAGTTAGGGTAATTTTAAAAGTTATGCGGATACACACAAATAATCCAATACCAATTTAGGTACTGAACAATACACCATATAAAACTTAAGTAATTTATTCGTATATATTATTTTTAATTGTTAGTATGTATCGTTGAGTCATATCACAGATTCGGACGTGCACTAAAGGCAGAAAATGTTACAAGAAGGGAATTAACAGATGTAAATCTTTAGCGACTGTGCTATAACGGATATACACGCGTTATAGATCTTTTGATGTTTCTTAAGCAGGCACCACTAAAAAACGTTGAACTTTATTTTTTAACTAACTTCTATGTGCCGAAGATTTGCCTGCATATCACTCGATAACCTATAGAGGCGTCACTCAAGCCCGATGTAATATATTTGGGATGATAATGTGAAGAGATTATTTGTCAGCGCAATTAAAGAATGAAATCAGAAGGGTACGGAGCGACACCGAGTGAACAGGTTAAGGGGGAGTGTTACACAATTCTCTTGTATTTTCAGTTTTTTAGCCACATCATTTATTTAAATTGTATTATCAAAATTTTCTCATCGACAAAGCATAGGATATAGTATTGGTAAACTGCTTGACGTAAATAATAATGTAGTCTTTCATTAATTTGTCATACACAATTATTGCAAAAGAATTATGGGTTAGCTTTCAAGAATTCTCATCCAATTACTCCGCATGACTAATTAATTAAATATTAAATTATTATTTATGTTAAACAGTTTAACAAGAATATATCCTATGCTTTGTCCAATAGAAACTTTTGATAATACAATTTGAATAAACATAATGGTTCAAAAACTGAAAATACAAGAAAATTGTCTAACACTTCCCCTTAAGGTGATGAGAAAATCCACCTACTATTTTGGGATGAGCGTATTCTGCGTGTCATCGCAACGAGGAAAAGAGATTCAACATGAACAGTTTATCACTACATAGAAGAATACACAAAAACTTACTACTCTTATTTATTTAATTTATTCTTATTTGGTACGCTTATTTGTAGCAGACTTAAGCGAACTGCCAGCTTTAAAGCTCACTGCTGTATTGTAATAACTGCAAACGAGCGCCTGATATCAGCCTAGTTGCACAGTTTCTGTCTTTGAAATTAGCGAAAAACGCATGTTCGGTGACTGGTGCAACTAAGTGGTTAAGTAGTTAATGCAGTTAAAACCATGCAACGTAGTTTCATATTTTTACACTGGCGCGGAGACACTCAAAATATATTTAACAGAATGCTTTGAAAAAATTCAAGACTTAGAGTAGTCATGCGATGCGCAATTATATGTAGGCATTATACAAAACAATTCACCGTTCGTTCGTAAAATATTATTTTGTTTGATTTTGGCTTCATTGTTTTCTTAGAAAAATTGGCGTTATTTTGGTGGCAAATTTCTAACACCTATATTGTGTCTTTCTACCAAAAAAGTTGTGCAAACTGTGATATATTAGTTGCAAAAAATTTAGTAGTACTTCTAAATAAAATTACACTGCTTTCAAAAAAAAAAATATTTTCAAAATCATTGTATCGGTAGCCTTAACGTTCATAAAGAAATTGTTAATCACATTATTTCAAGTATCCAATATAAAAATACATCAGCTATGCTGACCTATGGCACCATTCAATTAGGTAATATAATAATCACGTGTATTATATCACGAAACACTTCCGCATATGTACCCTATTAAAATAATTACTGCACATCAACCTCACAAACAAACTACGTTCACGTTAAGATATAAAACGTATAAACATTAGTAGACTACGTGTTATTTATACTCAGCTGTCATTAAAAACTGTCTTCCTTGCATAATTGACTCAACCCAGACAGCAGAAATAACTTGCTACAAGCTTGCAGCAAGCATGAAATAGCAAGCCAATAAACTTGTTACAAGCCTGCTGCAAGTAGCCCAGTTTACACATTTCTAACTTGCTGCAAGCTTGATTTGTAAGCTTGCTGCAAACAAGATTTGCAAGCTTGCTACGAGCTTCATTTTGAAGACTGCTGCAAATTTAATTTTCAAGCCTGCAGAATAAATCAACATTTCATTTTCTGCAATATTCTCACTATCATTTAAGTTTACATCTTTAATATTGCTTGTTCATCAACTTGTGATGTTAATAACTAAACATTATATTTTTGCTCCTGTGCCAAGATTCAAACCACTCACCCTTTGGCTTCAAAGCAGGTATGCTAACCACTGGACTATATACTTAAGAGGTGTAGTAGTGCAATTCGGTTGTAAGAGAACGAACTTTGTCATGGAAATTCTGATGTTTGTGAATTTACTAACAACAGTAAGGATATCAGTTTACTTGCAGTTATTCCTAATATCGTAATAGTGGTTTTACCTAGCATATGAAACAATGTTACTTTTTAAAGTGCTTGTTAATTTACAAAATTTAGTTTAAATCAAGTTCGATCATTATTAATGGGCATTAAAAAAATATTTCATGAATTATGATTGCTAAGTAAAATTTCGATGCAATATCAGCTTTGTATAGGCGACAGGATGCTTGCAGCTTATCACATGACCAGAATTGCTATCTAAGTGTAATTAAAGTCAAATACAGCTTTGTCACAAGCTTGGTTCAGGCTTGCAGCAAGACATCTGAGCAAGCTTGCTATGGCAAGTTAAATTAACGTGAAATGTAAACTTGCTGCAAGCTTGTTTCAGGCTTGCAGCAAGTCTCGTGAGTAAGCTTGTTATGGCAAGCCAAAATCAAGTGAAATGTAAGCTGGCTTGCAGCAAGTCTCGTGAGCAAGCTTGTTATGGAATAAAAAATCAAGTGAAATACAAGCTGGCATTAGATTACATCCCATACAGCATAAAAAGCCTACTACAAGCTTGCTACAAGCTTATCCAGGCAAACCAGCAACTTTGCAACAAGTGTGTAACGACAAGCCTGAAAGCTTGCTGCAAGTTGCCTAGTTGACACTTTTTTAAATTGTTGCAAGCTTACATATTAAACATCATTTAACGTTAACTTGTAAGCCATCAAGCTTAAACACAAGCTTGCAAGAAATTTAACTGCAAGCATTTTTCTTAAATACACTTGCAGAAAGCTTGTCAAGCAAGCCTGCAAGCTAAAAAATACTTATGCCAGCATACAAGCTTAAGTCAAATGCAAGGCTTGCAGTAAGCCTACCGAAGCAAGTTTATAACTGCAAGTCAAATGCAAGGCTTGCAGTAAGCTAACATGTTGTGTGGGAAATGCCAGTTTACGGTGCGATGTGCCTTAGCTTCAAATTCACGTTAAAGTATTAGACAGATTCAGCTGTTTCAAGGAAAAAATTTTGTTTAGTATGTTATGAAACATGGAAATTACTCCTCTCGCTGCTAAGTTAATCCAGGATCGAAAAGGATTAACGCCTGACATATAAATGAGAGCAGTTATAAAAATCTATGTGAAACCGACACGTTCTTTAATATAAAATAATTGCCAGTTGTGTAACTGTC
This sequence comes from Medauroidea extradentata, assembly GCA_003012365.1. NCBI lineage: Eukaryota > Metazoa > Arthropoda > Insecta > Phasmatodea > Phasmatidae > Medauroidea > Medauroidea extradentata. Next base: position 41,323 of record PNEQ01082080.1, on the reverse strand, counting down.
GAAAATTTAATATTCACTAACAAGCTCTATTAAGGTGGTGTTTGTGTGCAACGTTACAGTGAATTTTTTAAACTGTTTATATAGTCTTTTCTTACCACTGCAGTTCCCAAAATGAAGAAGTGAACAAGTTAATAAAATTAATTAATCGAACCAGGTAACACGTAAGATTAGCACTCGGAAAGACCCATAGTTCTTTCCCCGTCTCCAGTCATCTAATTTCGGTTTTACAATTATTCCCGAAGCTGCTCCAGGTGAATCCTGGAATCCCGACTCCTTTCGTGTCCGTGTGTCGAGATGTGCTTAGCCGTCTTTAACGACATTATAGGCCACTAGAATTAAAGATATAATACATAACTAGTTTCAATACCAGGCGGTGATGCGAGTCGACAAATGTAGGTGGTCATTCACCATCGTACAGGAAAAAAATATGTACTCGCGAATCAATAAAAAATTGACCACGCTAGTGAAATCGAAACCGATACCCGAAAGTTACTCTAATAAACGCTGTTATCCGGTGCCAGCAACCTCATTAAAAGAGATGCTTGATTTTCATTTATTCAAAGTTAGGAGTTGCATCGTGCGCGGTGTCTGAGCACCGAACATTCCCCGGTGTACGACTGGCGTGCAGGAATCCTCCTTGGCAATTAGTCGCTCATTATGACATGGTCCACTTCATTATTAATGGCTCGTCACAGGCTGGCGGAGGTCATTAGTCGTATTGACGGCGCGACTAGGGGGAGGAGGAACACTGGTGGGAGTTGTGGTGGGTAGGTGGAAGGGTGGTGGACACGAGGGCGCAGAGAAGGGGCAGCTTTTTCTCCGTTTGACAGGCCGGGCGCCGGCAAGCGCGTCAGTGCGCCGGGCGAGACAGCCCATTTACAGCCGAGTTGCAAGTCATCGGAGGCGAAGAAGAGCTTCCGCGGCGTTTGTGACCGCGCTGCTGGTGCGGGGGAGGGTAAGACAACCTCTACACAGTGCCGCCGTGGTCGCTCTGATGGCACACCGCGCTGCTACTGAGGCGCTGGGTTACAGCATATGTACGAATACAGAAGTGAAATACCTGCCAGCAACATGGCTTGAGACCGGAAGATTTCGAGAAATGATTTTTGCACCACTGTCTCCATGGCTTATGAACACACCTGCAGTTTTTCTTGGTTTGTGAGGTGAGGTAGGAGTGTTTTACAGCCCTTTAAGAGTGAGTACAATCACAATCTTGAATTTTTGTATTTTCTTTCATAACTTTTCTTCTGGCTAAATTCATGGAACGGTAACTTAACTGTAAAACATAATACACAATAATAGAATTTTAGACACCATACATCTTTATTTTCCGTTACTATTGTTACAAATGGAATTGCAGGTAAGAAAGAAAAAAAAATTTCCAACTGCAATTCGATCTGTAAATACAGTAACAACAAAACGATATTTACGGTGTCAAAAATTCAATTAGTATGTATTATGTTGCGGAGTTCGGTTAGGTTCCTAAAATTTACTCAGAAGAAAAGTTTTGATACAAAATAGAAAAATTCTAGGTGATGAATATCACTCACTCTTATCAACCAGGTTTTAAGAGCCGACGACGGTAAAGTGAGGTGAAGAGAGTTCCCAACAGGCTTGCCCGAGCTGTGATTTGAACCCAGGACCTCTCGCATCGTAGACTAGTGCCTAACCGACTACGTTATGGAGGACGGCTTCATGGATTGCGATTGGATGATTTGGACTCTCGTCGTTTTGGGGATTCTATCCGCAAATCACAGACGCGTGCACTGAAAGCAACATTTTGTAGGAAGTCTTTCCCGCCAAATTATTTTGTTGAAAACGCAAAAACATTTTTGGTGACCACAACATTTTAATGGTGATACCAAGGTGTTTTGTGGTGAACACAAAATAAATTTTGCAGGGTGAATACCAAGAAAATATTTTGTGGCTGCCAAAATTGTTTTCTGTGTCATTTCGCAATGATCTTGTACTGATTGGCATTGTCAACTGACAGACGTGCAGATGTGCACGCAAGACTTTAAATCAAAGAAGTACAAAATCTGTTCGCAAAATATTCCTTGCCCTAAAAATGGCTTCACTGGCCAGCAATGTGGTGGAAATACCTACTGCCAATCAGCGTAATACGTCTGCCCTGCTAGCCGACACCAGGCCAATAGGAAACCAGTTGTAACATGCAGGAGCCATACACACACGGGGCTGGTACGAAAAGCCTCGGCCAGCCAATAAGCGACAAGTTCGCCCGTATCAAACGAGCCGCCACGTCATTTCACGTCTGTATTACTATTTAGCCTGTGTCTGGGTCGTAGCCCGCACACTACATACGCATGCAGCTAATAGTAGAAAACCTTCCTGTAACCTATGGTACGTCAACACTTTACAACGTTTTTAAAGAGCGCAGGCTTTTTCGGCAATTGTCTGCATTATCTTGACTTCTGGGCGTGAGCTGCGCCAGACGATTGTCTTGCAACGTTTCGGCAATCATTGCAGCAGCCATTAGCAGATAGAAGATTTATTGACTTTACAACATTTTATTGCAATGTCGGTACGGTTACACTCTACAAAAACCCTTAGCTTTACGGGAAATTTTTCACCAACACTCAGTACAGGACACTTAATCCCGACACACTTTATTTCTTACTTAATTCGATTCATAAACTTCAAGTGATAATCAAAAACATAATACAGCAAAACTTCTGTGTATTGTACCCACTATAACGGTTTACTATTAAGTTTCGGTACATTAAGATGTAAAATATATTCGTGATGTTGGTTATTGCACTCCACAAAGTGCAATTGTAGAATTCCCAAAAAACTACTTCACCTACAAAGACACCTGTGTTGTTGCCAAATAGGTGAAAATAACTTGCAATATTCTGGTTTTGGACAATTCGACGGCCATGTGTTCAGTAGAAATAATAATTTAATTTGTATTCAAAGCATTTTGGCTGTCCAGCTTGCGTACCCCGCATGTGTGGGGAATAAAACCGTAGATTCGCATACGCGTGGACAAATATTACGATGAAAAACAAGACGGCTACTATTTGTTACATAGAGTACGAAATTGTGGCTGAAACGAACGTAGTAACCGTTCACGCTGTCACAGTACTACTTGTACTTGATAAGGTTTTTAATTCTGTACTAAATTATTGCTAGTTTGTACCGGCACTTAGGCTGTGTCTCAATTCACTCAAAGAGTGCTCTATCGTGCTCTTGCTAACGCAAATACGTCATAACTACGCCAGAGAGGGCACACTCTGCCTGTCTCAATTGTTTGTTGAGAGTACGAAAGAGCGAGAGAACGAAGTTGTATACTCGCTCTCGCTCTCTCGTGTTCTCTGGCGTACGCCATCTTGATTACAACTATACGGTTTGAGGTTAGTGAAGAAATGTGCGACATATATTGTCAATATTTTAAATTTTTCTATTAATATTTTTTTCTAGCGAACAGTTACTTATTGCGAGAAATTAAGTAAATATTTCCGGCCCTAATATGCGCCTAAATGCACAAAATAAAACGTTTTGGCATCGCCTATGAACAGCTATTTCCCGCTTGAAATACGACACCGGTAAGTTTAAAAGCTATTATTTTAATAGTTGAAATGTACTTAACGTGCATATGACTTGTATAGTAAAAATTTACGCACTTGATACCTTTGCAACGTTTGTTTACAACCACGAAAGAGCATCGTTCCAACTGGAGAGAGCAAGTGTACCAGAGAGCAAACAAGGTGCTATACGCATGTGTACTCTCTCAACAGAGTACTCTTTAAATTGGGCACGGACTTAGAAAAGACTCGATGCTACTAGGACGTTGGTTCGTAGCCTGCCTACTACATAGGCATGCTTATATTCAATTCAGAACCTACGAAAAACCGAATATTGAACAACTTACGTCTTATTGCAGCATGCGCACTATTACACTGCAATAGAAATGCTAAACTCCATGAGAAGAATTTCCACCAATTTACAGTACGGTACATTAACCATACTTCAGCTTGCAACTAGAGCAACAATTTAGAATTGCTATTATACTGGTGAAATCTGTGCACGTGAGATATATATAAAAATTGATTTATAAAAAGAAAACTTATCACACCTAAGTTCTAAACACTCATGTACGTCGGTATGACGAAATTGCAAGTAACCTTCACGGTGTACGTAGACAAATGTGTGTACAGGAAAAATCTGCTCATTTAAAGTCCTGCAGGCGTGAATCCGCATTCTTGATGTACACTCTGGCATCAGGGGTGTGTATGTTGAATGCTGCCTCTATAAATGATCAGTTTACACTCCAGATAAGGTAGTACAGGATTTCTTCCTTCCTTATCTCATTACGTTTATTGTTTGTCCGGATATCTTCAGAGTATATTTGGTTAACCGTGACATAATTGCGAAATAAAGTGACTGTCACGAGTGTTTGACATGTTACTTTGCTTGAAATTTACTGTTAAAAAAGTTTGGTCTCCGTAGGCCTATTTGTAAAAAAGTCATCTTCAATAATCATACCAAGGTTATACCTATAAACCTAACTTGGGAGCAAATAACTTCCTTTTTTTTTTTTCTTTTACTTGTACCGGCCCTGTCGAAATTGTGTATATTATTTCCAGCAATAACTTCTCACAAAAATTCACTATCTTTTATTTATATTATAATGACGCGTCAATTGAAATTGTCCTTCTATTTTAACTTACTTATGATTAAATAAAACCCATCCAATAAATGAAAATAATCTACTTATAATAATGAAGACACTGCATATTTTATTTTAAAAGTCAGACTAGGTAAAACTTAATATGTAAATTAAACTTAGGAGATTTTTGGAAATCAGAACAGAAAAAATTAAAAAACTTAAGAAGTTCTTGCTTACTATGTAAGAAAACGTTTTGCCGGAAAGATGCAATCGTAAGCGTAATTCGTTATTTCTTACCGGGCCGCAATCAAATGTGTAAAATGTCGGCGTCACAGTATTTCGCCAGAAATACGTAGCTCGACGAAAATAGTTGTTAAAAAAGTTATTAATATATTTTTACGTGGTTTCTTCTCTTTTTCTCATACTGAATTATAGTAATCATATTTAATTTACTTAATTTATGGTTGAATATTGTATGGCACTTTATTAATTAGATGTATTATATATTTCGTAGAAAAGTTTTTTGGGTTTAAAACATTTAAAGAAGGAGAAACTTACTTTATTAATATGAACCTAACGAAAGAAATGTAAAAACATTTATAGGTGTAATAATTGGTTTTTAGTAAGTACATTATGACATTTACTGTCACTGTAAATCATTTTATTATTATTATTATTATTATTATTTAGTTTGTTTTACTACCGATAAGATCCAAAAAATGAAAAAAAAAATTGAAATGTTACTACGCAATGTCTAAATAATATTTTTAAAAATTCGGATTATGTGCAATTGCAAATTGTGACCCAGAGTGAACGACAAAAATGTACAAAGATTCGTTGGTGAACTTCTTTTGCAGTGGGGCTGACAGCGAAGACACTCTATTTCGGAAAAAGTGAATATTTAATTATTAAAAGTATTTTTTACTGATTCCTGATAGAGCAGGTCAGGTTCAACAAATTAAATCAGTAAATAAAACACTTGCAATAAGCGAATGTTCAAATGGGATCAGTGATTAATTTTAAGAACATCTATCAATTAATTCGGGAGCATTGTATACCCACTGACGTAACAATCCTGGTATGCAATGATTTTTTTCTAGATTTGTGTTTTCGTGCTGTAAATCAGAACACATCATCCAGAATTGCGCATGGTTTCTATAACTAGCATGAAATCTCGTGACTATGATGACGAATCATCAAGGTACCGAATTCCTGCCTCCTTAACTTTCCGGACCGCGGTGGCCGAATGGTTAGACTATTCGGACTATTCGCCTTCCACCAAGGCGATCCGGGTTATATTCCCGACGGGGTCTCGGATTTTCGCATGTGGGAATCGTGTCAGACAATGCCGCTGGTCGGCCGATTTTCTTGTGGATCTCCCGTTTCATTCATTCCATACTCACCTCGTGTCACCACTCACCAGCGCTGAAGACTTCCATGTTAAGCGCTGACCTAAATTTCTCACTCACTCACTCCTAACTTTCAACTCACTCTCGCCACCTACATCTCTCTCGTATAAATAATAATGCTTTAATAATGCCCGAGTTATTAAATGAAAATAAGTTAAATAAATATAACCCCGTGATAAAATAGACATTATTAATCCCAGTTGAATTAGTATAGGTAAAGCAATAATCCTCTTAAGATCAAATTCAAAATTAACACTTAAACCAGACATAAATATAGTAACTATAGAGATAAATAATTAATAACCAATATTGCGTTAACATACCAAGGATTAAAGCGAATTGGCAAATAAACACCAGCAGTTACCAAAGTTGAAGAATGAACCAAAGATGATACAGAAGTAGGAGCAGCTATTGCATCTGGTAATCAGGGAGAAAATTAATTTGAGCACTCTTGAGTATTCTAGGGAAGTCGGTTATGTTTAACATGCTGACGTTATTCCTGGTTAGTAGGCCTATTAGTAAAAACACCAGCACGGTGTTTTCCAATGGTAGCTGAATTCGCATTTTCTTTTGTTGAACAGTATCATTCAAAGAATATAAGAAAGATTTATCAAAAATTTTTAACTAGACAGCTTACAATGAATTTAGTCTATGGCACAGTAATAAAAGTAAGCCTCACATCCTCGTTTGTTTTGGAGATGTCTTAAGTTGTTGCTATATAGCCTATGTCAGTTTATATACTTTATTATTTTTCTAGTGGTCACTCATTTTGTTCTCTTCCTACGTCTAAAATAAGTATCAATGTCAATTGATACAAATCAGCATTAATTTTGTCCAGCCTGTGATATTTTTGTAGCATCTGACATCTGCAAATAGTAAAACCGGATGTATAAGGACTTGGATGTACCATAATCGTTTGATCATCACCGCCGCTTTTTTATCTCTTGATAATTAAAGCCATTGAAAAAAATAGTTCTTGAAACATAATGCTCATATACTTGAAAGAAAACAGAGTATCAGAACAAAGAGTGAAAGGAACGCCATTTTATAAGAGAAAGAAAATTTAATTGTACAATTACAGTAGCGGGTCCGAGTATGTTAGCAGCAAAGGTGTCTAACTCCCGTGGTAAGAAAATTCGTAACAAATTATATATATATATATATATATATATATATATATATATATATATATATATATATATATATATATATTCAATTTAAACAGTGTCATAATGGGAAACAAATTTATCTAAACCCAATAAACAATGTAACCGTTAATATAAAATATAATATTTAAGTGCTTTCTTTGCTGTAGGACTGTCTTATTAATAATACTAGAGAAACCTCAAATTTGGCAAGAGGTTCAAACTGTAATAACGTCAACTACTTATTGTGATAGGTTATTCCTACACGGTAACTTTGATCCGTTTTCAAGGGAAACGCTATTTTGAGGGAAAAAAACCTACTGAAATATTCCCTCACGTACATAATAGAGTTTAAAATTGGTGAGAAACCAAACTTTAAGGGAACAAGTATATAGTGTGCATTTTATTTCAAAACAAATATAGAAATATGAGTAGCTTTTGTTTGCGACACAAAAATCCATTAAAGTTTGGCCGGTCAATCAAAATGTGAAAATATTTCATAGTATTGCTATGGAAGGAACAGTCACGTCTAATTTCCAAATATGTGTGCAGAAAAATTGTGTTGCGAATAATATGTTATTAAATCATAGCAGCTGCTGTAACTGGAAAAAAAAATTCTGAAATATGGTGATTGAGCATGCAACTGTCAAGTGACGTGTATTTTCAACATTATTCCATGAAAAAAAATTTTCTGTTGCATAACTAATTTATTAGGCATAATATTGGACTAGTAGGTAAAATAATTAAGTTCTAAAATCTTTGTTAAGGGATATTTCTGATACAAAAAAGAAGCAGAATAAAAACCAACTCCTTGTCGTCAAGAATTTCCATTAGCACACCAGTATCATCGTCTGTTCTCTTGGTAGTCGCCAGACACCTCCGCTTCTTCTTCTTCTTTTTCTACTGCAGCTTCAATTTCTGTGGTGAAAAGACAACTTCACGCTCGGCGCCGGCCAACAGTGGACCCCTATCTGCTTCTGAAACTAGCTGCATGTCATCCTGCTACTAAGAAAGGACCATCCGTTTCACGAGAAACTTCGTCCTTTATCCAAGAACTCTATTGTCGTTTCTGAGAAAAAGAACACGAGTAAATAAACTTCATCCCTTACAACAGTCGCATTCTGTTTGCTGTTCGTACTTGCTTCCTTTAGTAGGTTAACATCTACCACTATAAAGAAAAGAGCGAGAGAGGAAAAAGGCAAATTCCTCTTGGTCAAATGGGTGTAACGTGATTCCTTGGCGTCGATTTCATATGGTAATTAGGACGTGATCTTTTATTGTATGCAAAATGCTCGTATAATGGCCAACGACTGCACTCATGTTAAACAAAGAAGAAAAATGCTTTGTTCTTATTAGATAATAAAGAAATTTGCCACAAAAATTAAACTAACAAAATCCACATAAATAATATTATGTAAAATAGTATACACTTTTTTTGCAGTAGTAAAGATTATGTTGCAGAATATTACAGATTCGCGAGATTCTTTATTGGACTTATTTAGTGAAGTGTATTGGAAACTGTTATTGTGCCTAGAATAATTTTCTTTAATGGTTTGTTGATAAACACATAACCAATTTGGCTCCATTTTCAAAAGATGTAATGTAATTATATGATTTTGAAATTTTTAATTGTAATTTGCTACAATTAGCCTAACATGAAAACCATTTATCTTGAAATTCTCTGCGAAATTTAAGAACTACAAACACCATACACTATAAGAAGAATTAAGGTATACTTATACAGCCATGGAGAAGTTAAATTAATATATTATACGTAAGTGAGCTTCTTAAATTAATTAGCGAAGGTATTTTACAAACTGTTGTTATAATTAGTGGCAGAAATCACAAACATATTTACATAGCGTCATGAGAATCTCTATTTGATTCTCGGAAATACCAACACAACATGAAGCTGGCTGAGCAATCAATACTAGAAAATGAGGTAATGAAATTACATATAGTCAGATCTGGTGCAGTTGCAGTTAAATAAGGTATTTTACATTTTATTCGACAATTTAATTCAAAAAGTGTTGATGATCAGCCCAGCATTATGGAGAGTGGCACGGCGTATTATAAACTCAGGAAGTTCAAATCAATTTCGTGCATTAAGATGCTTTAAAATATATTGGCTTACTAACGCAAACTCGCATATTTGACAGTAAAAAGATAAAACGTTGCTGTTAAAGAAAATATTCAATTGCTTTTAAACCTCCTTGTGTTCGTTGCTACTTTTTTTGCACTTTGGGTGTATTAATTAGAAATAATATGAAACAAACATTAGAAGCATTTTAAGGATATTGTTAATTAATTTCTGCATTGCCTAGTTTTAATATGAATAGTAACTTCTTTAGATAAATAATATACGAATATATTATATCATATGTGTTTACATATAATTTATTTATGTTCTTGGTTACCAGAAGTTATGCTTCAGTTTATTAATTAAGTTCTCTAAAACAATACATTGCTTACTGTACTATTGTGAACTTACGCCATTGCAACGTTATGTCGTCCCAGAAATCTTATAATTAGACGGAGAAATAACAAACAAACGAAAAATTAAAAAAAAAAGAAAAAACAAGCCTAGTTGGCTGTTGTCAACACATTCATAAACCAAACCAACAGAACACCAAAAAATCTGGAGGAACCATAGTAATCTCATATATCCAGGACTTTTCAGAAAAAAATTTGACGGTTAGGTAACAGGTACGATAAACAGACTATTTTCAAATCTAAGACTACATTATAAAGCATCATTACAAAGGCGAAACCAGCAATTAACGAACTACAAACACAGGTCTGTGTCTATCAAATACCGAGCGAGTGTGGAAGTTTGTACATAGGAATGAAAAGTTTGTTTTAATAAATCTATTGTGTCATTTGGTGTTTTCATCGTTGTGTCGTCTGTGACGTCGTCGTTGTTATCCTGTCTTGTGTCTAACATTGTCATCGTCCCAGTACTGTCCATATTATCTTAACTGTGGTGTCCTGAATTTGTACAGATTATTTGATTTGTCTGTCGGCTTTCTTTTTTTGGATACTTATTTTATTTATTTTTGCAATAATTTAGCTGCCTGATTCGTTATGGGAGCTTTCGTGTTTTGTTGTTTTGGTTCCTGGGTTATTTACTGCAGCCAAACTAAGATTATAACTTTATAAATTTCATATTTCTTTAGTGTTAATTTTATATGATTTTATATTTTATAATATTTTTCTCATACTACGATGTTTGGGACGACACAATATTGCTATGCCGTATGTCCACAATAAAACAGTATTTTATTCTGTCCCATTGCAAGAAACATTCAAAGACATTATCAACATATTGCGATTATAAATAAAGTAGTCTAAGTATCGTTCAGTTGGTTCTCATGATAATTATACCCAAGAGTATGTAGCACATATTAATATCACTGTTACCGGGGTTTTGATTCAGTCTTTTTTACGATATTGTTAAATGTATTATATCTTAAATATATGTTCCCGCCAAGAACTCTGAAATATTATTACCATTAAACAGTAATATGTTTTTTTTTTTTTTACAAAAGTGATAATACATCAATATTAGAACTTCAATAATTCTAGTTTGTACTGCAGTAACACTTTAGACTCTCATTTAGAAGGACCTGACTTCCATACCCAGATCTGGTCATTCTAATGATAGTAGTCAATAGTTTTCTGAAATCGGTGTGATGGTGCCTTTCGATCGGCTATGGCAGATTCATCTCTTAATTCCAGCCGTCTTGTCAAGTTGTATCGCATTGTCTCAAATTAACCTAGCTGTCGAACAGGTGTAAAATCCACTTACCTTTATCAGAAGCTACACGTATTTCAAAATGATTTATTATAAATTAATGGTTTACTAGCTTTTGCCTCCACACGACTGCCGTAAGTGAGTTTTACATTAAATGGAAAATATTTCGTAAACACTGCATTCAAACTAGAACCGTATTTATGACCTAAATTAGGTAACCCGAGTGTAGTAAAATTAAAAATACACTATAAATATTTGACACAGAAAAAATTCATCCTTCATGAATACGTTTATAAATATCAAAAAAGTTAAACAGCGTTCAAAGTAGTACAGAGAGATATGTGAAAAATAAATTTTTTACATATCTCTCTGTACTACTTTGAACATACTCTTAATGTAAAACTCACGGCAGTCGTGTGGAGGCAAAAGCTAGTAAACCATTAATTGGAATTATGTTTATAGTAGACGATAGTAAACCTAACATTTTCTATATATTTTTAAAAATCTCAATTTCAGCAGTAGTAGAACAGAACTGCAATCATGTATAATCTAGTTACTCTGTTATTGGCCTATACCTAAAAGCACATTTAAAAGATATTTTCCTTACAAACTAAATTTGATTTGATTTTTGACTACACCAAACATCTCAATAACAAATACAGGCCTATAATTTTATTATGGGATCCTTATACCTCGGCGACGATTGCAAATAATCATAAAAACCTCTAATTGTTAAGCTTGTGTTAACAAAAGTAAATATTAGAAAAAGCTTGGACTTTTGCACTGCTATGATCGTTAAAACAAAATAAATGTTAATATCAAAATATTATCAATCAATGTTTATCAGGAATTCAAACGTCTAAGTTTTAGAGGTTAGAGCATGACAATGAAGTTTAAGTATTTAAGTATTTTGTTAAGTAGGTAAATCTTATTGTTTAAAAAAATAGAGAAGTGTAAAATTAAATTGGGAGCGCAAAAAATATGCCAACAAGATAATGAGTTTATTTATATTTTACATGATGGTTTAACAAGTTTCTCATTAGCAACAAAATTGTTATTTTATATTCAAAAATAAAAAAATTACGTCTCATACCTTTACTTCCAAATAGACAGACACTGATTACTGACAAATTTTCTTAGATACAAACAAATATCACTGGCAGATGATCATGCAAAAACAGTACTTTGTTTAACTGAGCTATATATGCAGTTTGGTACGTAAAATTACGTGAACAATTATTTATTTAAAAAATTACGGTTAATTTTAACAAAGCCATTATATACTGATTAATATATTCTTTAAAAACAGAGATAAACGTTAAAAACAAAACTTGAAACTATGTGTTTTTTAAAGTCAGTATGGAAAATATACGAAACAACAACTCTTAATAATAATATTTACCAACTTTATGAGCAAACATTTACCCAGAAGGTGCACTTGTTAAGCGCGATCTCTTGCACCGCAGTTAAATGTACGAGATTACGGCGGAAGCGATTGTACTTCAGAAATACGAAATTCGATTACAGTTTCTGTTAAGAGAGTTGGCAAAAACTATCGTCTAAGTTTGCTGGGTATTTTAAATTGATTTAGAGGAACCTACAAATAAAAAAAAATGCTTTTAGAGCTGAACTCTGTACCAAGCTCTCTTAAGCAACGTTTGACACGCAAATGTTTTTCGTAGTAAAACATTGAAAGTATATTTTAGGAAACCTGTGTGGTTCAGATACAAACAATGAAATCACAGTAGCGACGATAGCCTGCGTTCTCAGAAAGCGTTGCTTGAAGCTTGTGGTGTAGCTTGAAGAAACCTGGACGTTCCAGTAGCCAGGTAGTGTTCGCTGCCGGTCGCTACGTAACGCTTGAGGCTGCTGCAAGGTCTACCCACCGAGGCCAAGTTGACATCAGATGATTAATAAACTTTAATAGCGGGTTAGAGAACAAGATAACCAGCATCCCATAGACCCTCCTACTCGGAACAGGTGGACGTGAGATGGCATCGGCCCGTCGTATACAACACTGAGTTGGCGGTAACAATTTTCCGCCCCTTCTCAAACCTCTTCCTTCATCCTTCCTGCTTTTATCTCTCAAACTCGAGGCACGTTATTTTTCAAACACGTTTCATGACCTCGCCCGATACTATGAGTCTTCAAGCAGGCCGCAGCAAACCTCTTGAAAATAACTATGCTGCACAGAAAAAAGTGGTTTTGTGGTGGCTACAAAATGTTTCGTCAATATGGACCTCCCGAAGTAATATTGTAGTTGTTAAAAAAAATTGTTATGTAGTCAATGCCAAACTTTACTTGGGACAGCTAATATTTTTGGTCACCCCCGAAAAAAAATTGGTAGGTTCCATAATAGCAAAATATTGTGTGGTGACCAATATTTAGCAGTGTTAAAACAGTTTGGACATTTTCTTGATGTAAGCTAAGCTTAATGAGAAATTAATTTGAAAGCCAGAATAGTTGCTGTTATGAAAGGTTTGCTGCTGTGGTCTTTGAAAAGTCGTTAATTAGTCATTGAATTTTATTGTGATTAATTATTTGTAGCAAATTTAAATTACCTCCTAACAGGTATGTCTGATAATGTATTTTGATACCAAATCTACCAAATATCTGAAAACCCCTATCAAAGTTTGGAACTAAGTTAACAAAATTTCTATTTCCGTATAATAACTTACAGAACCTCTTAAACCACTACCATTTTTTTTTAAACTCAGAGGGTGAATGTTATGAAAGTTCATATCAACAAAATGTTAACAAATTCAAAATAGTGCAGAACGTTAGGTTATTTGATAATAATGCGCACAAAAATTTGCATGCCTAAGCAGCAGTTTACTTTTAATTACCGCTTATCTAGATAGGCAACAGATCCTTAAACTAATGGCTAGGCCAACACTGTGAGTATTAATATCGCCTACAACTGGACTGCCTGATTTAATAAGCTTATATATATGCTTATTCGCATTAGGCTACTGATGTGTTGCACAACAATAACATTCTACATATCATAAATCTCTATACATACCTTAGATAGCGATACAATCTTAGCATGCTGTGTTTTAATTTCGTCACATTCTCACTGACAACTGTTTTCGACCGACTGTAACCGACCTTTCCTTGGCGTGTGTCATTTCAGAAGCAGTGTAGTATTAGTTACTTATATGGTAAGTAAATAGCCTATCACAAATACATATGCTTTTGGTAAATTGTCTGAGTTTTTATGTACCCTTCATACACACCCATAATAGGTTACGAACAGCACAGTATGAATAATTTATACAAACTTTCACCTGACAGGAAATCTAATGCTTACGTTTCCGCAAAGTCGATGACGTGGACGAACCAAAAGCCTTTTATTAACACAGCCGCATTGGCTGCTGTTTTCACGATATTATTTTGCGTCGCATCATCAAACCAAAGTGTTTACGAAAAATCCTGTTTGCTGTGTACGTATTTCTCCTTTATTATTAATTTGGCACACATTCCAACTCATTTTAAATTTCACGTGAAAACCCTATTTTTTAATTGTGGTAATTATATATGTTAATATAAAAATGTAAGTGTTCGTAACGTTGACACAATTTTTATTCACAGGTTAGTCAAACCTGCGTGACGCAGGATCTTTTGAATAACTGAATCAGCCTTTATATATACATATATATCCAATGTTTCAATTATCTACTATCATAATAATTTTTTTAAATTATATTATCATCTGTAAAATTTATAAAATTGCATTTTAAAAAAAAGATAGAATGTCATTTAAATTAAAACAAAAACTTTTGTATTGACTGATTTCTACTAAATTAGCGCGTACAACTGAACACGATTTAATATACAAGTGTGCATTTTAACAACACTGCCCGGACATGTTTTTGATCAGGAATTTTTTATAGAATCGCCAAGAACAGGTCAACAGAGGGAGAACTTTACAACTAAGCCTAACATTTATATTATTTGTTAACAGTTACGTATTTCCAACAAACTTGAATTTAGATGTTTACGATAAGTCTGAATGTGTCATTATGCAAGTCATCAGTGTGTAGGTACTTGGTAATACAAAATGTGCGTAAAACTTAAATTTTTGTCAAACAATCACAATATATTGTCTTAAGGTTTATAAAATAGGTCTTAATAGTAATAAAACCACATGAAAGTAATGCTGCGTGTATATTTTACATACATAAACTAATTTTACCACTCATATTTATATTGAAATTGTAATGACATATAAACGAATTTTTTGAAAGTGAAATGTCATTAAACATAATTAAAATCGTATCTTATTATGTTAAACTACGCCTCATCGTTCTTGATGCCGGAGTTCTGTGCGATGGAGACATGCGGTATGGTATAATAATACCCTATTACCTACTTCGTGACCTGTGAGTGTGTTACTGTTTTCTGCATCCGTCCCTTAATCACAAGATGCCGCGTTGGCTGAACGGTCAGACCTTCCGCTTCCCCCAAGGCGATCCGGGTTCGATTCCCGACGGGGTCTGTCCCCAGATTTTCGCATGTGGGAATCGTGCCGGACAATGCCGTTGGTTGGCGATCAATCTCGGGTATCTCCCGTTTGCCCCGCGCTTGTCATTCCGGCGCCGCCCTATACTCACCTCATGTCACCCCTCACCAGTGCTGAAAACCTCGATGGCCAAAATATCTCTCACTTTCAAAAAATTTCGCTGTTTTGATGAGAAACACGCTACATTGTTCAAGTAAACCAAGGAGAGACTGACTTCCCGCTTGTGTTGCAATGTCATGACGCAAATTGGACGGGTAATTACTAGCCTACTTCGCATTAATTTACCTTTGTTACAACTGCCTCACTAATTTGTAAGCCGTATGACTGTTCAAGGTTAATATAAATAAAATAATTTAAATTTTGCACGCGAAAATATATGATATACAATACATAATACATTTTACGGTAAAAGTGCGTAAAAAGACATATTGTGCGTTGATAAATGTAGGCACACAAATGTGCAGCGTTTTCGGGAATGAATGGTCGTAAATCACGTGGTTGGTAGACACATAAAACAAATTATTTGTTGGAGAACATTTGTCCACAAATAGCACCCTGCGAAAGTGCAGGGACAAACACAAGTGCGCTAACTTGAATAGCGCGCGCTCCGAGGCGCCAGTCCAGTGGCTGAGAGAGTGCGTCTTTGTACTGTAATCGAGCATCAGATGATGATGAAGGGAGGAGGGCCACACACATGTGCCTACAGACAGAACCAAGCTGCACGCCGCTATACAGCACAGTTGATGTTTACTTGTAGTTCGCTGATGTGTTTCATTTTGTATGATTAGTGAAGAGTTGACGGTTGACAGTTGAATGCGCGCTGTATTGCGACAACGAATTTTGCGAACTTTAAGCCCATGTCGCAATGGTCATTCGCAGACTTGACTGATATGCACTTGGTGTATGGAGAGGCAAGAGGAATTGCAGCGAAGTAGTCCGCAATTACCAAGAACGCTATCATATCATCGTGTACCAGACCGAAGGACATTCATACGTACTGACCAGAGGCTGTGTGAGACTGGGAGTCTCATTCCACAAGTGGTTGACGTCAATGGCAGGCGAACTGTGAGAACGCTATGTTTCGAGGAACATGTTCTGAAGCATGTGGCAGAACAACCATCAACCAGCACTCCGACCGTAGCGAAAAACATAGACGTTAGTCACAATAATGGTGGTATGTTGTACACGATCAACTGTTGCATCCTTACCATCGTCAACCAGTGCAGGCGTTGTAACCAGCAGACTTCCCAAAACGGCTTGCGTTTTGTCAGTGGTTTATCGCACAACGAACTGAAACCTCTCACGTAAGTGAAACAGCGTTGTGAGACGAGGCAATGTTTACACGTGACGGTATGTTTTAACAGCAGAAACAGCCACTTGTGGAGTGACGAGAATCCGCACGTGATGCACATCGCAGCACACCAGCGGTGTTTTCAAATAAGAATGCGGGCACGGATTGTTCGCAGCAATTTGATTGGGCCACATGTCCTACCCCAGCGACTCAAAACACGTGCTGTGCGACATCTGAAAGACACTTTTCCTGGATAGTGTGTTTGATGCGATGGCCCGGTCGCCTGGTCCCCTCGTTCGTCGAACCTAAACCCTCTCGAATTATTTCTGTGGGGCCACATTTAAAGCCAAGTCTACGTGATGCCGATTTAGATAGAGTTGGACTTAACAACAACGTATTGCGGCGTCTTGCGTACAGCTGCGTGAAGCACCACAAGTGTTGGATCGCAGTGGCCGAATGGTCTGATAATTCACCTCTCAAAAAGGCGATCCGGGATCGATTCTCGGCGGGGTCTATAACCAGATTTTTGCATGTGAGAATCGTACTGGATTACACCGATGGTCGGCGGGTTTTCTTGGGGATCTCACGTTTCCCCCGCGCCCTCATTCTATCACTTCTCCGTACTCACCTCATGTCACACCTCACCAGCGCTAAAGACCTAGATGTTAACCACTGACCAAAATATCTCACTCGATCACTCACCACAAGTGTTTCAAAGAGTGCGAGACAACATGCTTCAACGCTGCAACTCCAGCGTTGAGGAAGGGGCGGAATTTCAAACTTATGTTGTAGAGATATGACTTGTTTTACTCACTCTGCGCATGCGCCATAAAACCGGCAGACCGCATATATCCTGTTATTTTGTTTTCAATTTGTCTCTATCGTTCAACCTCTCAGCCACTGAACGGGAGCGAGCGCTACTCAAATTGTTGCACTCCAACCGACGATGAAAGAGGAAACAATATTGTACAACGACAATTTAGGGCACAATGTGGCATCACTGCACGGAGAAAGTACCCTGTTGCGCTCCACGTCTAGGTATTATTTTATGATTATTACGTCAAACAAATGTAGATTCATGTTTGGACTACTCAGGATATTCAACTACACCTATAATAAGCAGGTCAGAACAGTAGTATTAAGATAAGTAAGATATCTGTGGAACGCAAGAGAAGCATAACTACGTTGTCATATTGTGCATATCAAATGTAATTAAACCAGCATTTTAACTAGCCCTTTCGTCTCCAATTTAGACCTGGATTCGCGTGGTATGATTATTGAGCGTTTGTTTATGGACAGGCTGTGTGCGTGTGTGTACATGTATGCATGTAGGTATGTGTATATATATACACACACATAGATCACTCACTTATAAGTTAAGCTACCTTGTGCAAGTCAATGATATATAGAAATGTTCCTTGCTTCTTTAAAATAATTGATACGTTATTCTTAAATAATTTGCGTATTTTATTTTACGGCTAACCCAAGAAAGAGTTTGTCGTTTTTTTTCTGCAAATTTCTGTCAACCTCAAGTGCAGGGATATTTGTTTAAATATTACTCTGATGTGATCGATCAACTTAAATTGTTTTGGCTTTCTCAGAAACGAATACATATGAACATTTATTCTGGAAGTTGCGCCAACGACGTTCGTTTAAATAAAAATTAATTTGAATGAATCAGTATTTAAAAATATAGACTATGAAACATTCTGGTAGTTCACTAATAGGAAATTTAAAAAGCAACAAACAGTTCAAAACATAACATAGGCCGTATAGGAATAAAAGTACAGGTTTTAAAGTGTTAACTGGCGTAATTTTACATGGTTCTAATCACGTAAATTATTGTTAGGTTACGTGAAAATGAATGTTATATTATTTGCGAGTTGTGCTTGATTTTTTTTATCTTAAGAATTTGTTATTCCGCTTGCAAAAGACGTGACATTTTTTCATGAGGCAAAAATGAATAATATTAGCAAGGGGCTACATTTTTATTTAACGAAGGCTGTTAGAGTAAGCGTTAGAAATTGATTTCCTCAAATTGAAATGTAATTTTTTTATTAATGCGCAAGTCAAGTTGATAAGAAATAGGTTTGTAAATAGTTCATTGGATAGTATAATTACGCCAAATATTTTACTTCCACTGCGAAGTTAGTTGGCTTTTAATGCGAGAGTCTTTTTAATATTTTTGAAATTTTTTTTGTTTACACTATTTAGTGACATAGGTTTTTCCTTAGCCTACATTAAGGCAGTCTTGTAAAACACAATCCTACCTCAAAACTTCCACCAATGGACTTAATTAAACTAGATCAATAGCGCGTGATAATTAACTTATTAATTAGTTGCGCTTAATGAAAAGATCGTGTGGCGCAAACGTTGATGGACGTTCGTTGCGCCTGCATGGTAGTCAACCCTATAAGCTGTCCATCTCTTAGGAGGGAGTTGAGCCCAGTAGAACAATCAAGCCACTAAGAACTTCGAGAACTCCTTCAGCCTGTCTGGTAAGATTACGTGACACCGCCTTGGTACATAAACTACGTATGTTCTCCTGTTCTCCTAGGCTGACGTGCAAACGTCTCTTCCTTTACAACAGCATATCGTAAGGCGTTTAAAAGACAAATGTATTTCTCTACTGTTTCAGGATTTTAAGAAAATGTGTCATTAAATAGATTTTATGTAGAATACAAATTTAAGTTAAAACTAAAAAAAATTACGTTATACTTAAGTATAAATTACGTGGTACGTAGAATAAATGACTAAATTGTTGTGTCTTTCTATTTTAAGACAAATTCTCTAATACCTCTTCAGCACTTATTAAAATCAGTACATTATTTTCATGATAAAATATAATTCAATATAATATTCCATCGTTTAAGCAATTCAAACAATAAATGAATTAATTACTTTGTAAGTTAGGGATACATAGAATATATAGAAACACATGCATCTGTGACTCACAGTTCAGTGAGAGGTAATTATTCTAAATTTAAACTGTTTTTAACTGTTTGTCATGTACACTAACATCGCTTCTGTTATAACTGAAAAGAAAAATAAAGAAAATCTTCAGATGTCCTTAAAATGCACAGTAATTTTGCTTATGACTTAGGGTGAGGATCATATAATACAAAAATCTTATTAGGAAAAATAAATTAGTAAATAATGATAAGACAGACACAAACAATTAAGTTCTACCAAATTTTGAGATATTTTGTTTACATATTCAAAAAAAGTATTTAATTTAATTTTTGTTATAAATATCTTTCCCACCGAATAATAGCAAACATTAACATCCATTCTTCTCCACTGAATTCGAACAGAAATGTAATAGACAATTTGGAACGTTTTTCTTACTGGAGTAGCTAAGTTTACAAAAAGTATCAAACACTACATAGTTTTCAAAATGAAAATAAAATAGAGTAAAACTGGTAATATACCACGTACTAAGATACTTTTAGTCATGTACAATAATAAACTCAATATCTATCCAAAATATCTAGACCTGAGCGTACACGAACGCGGTCACATAACACACACAGGCACACACCGTCACACACACCACAGCGCGTCATTGTTTCACATGCAAAATACTAACAAATAAATAAAATTGTAATTTTTTTTTAGGTTTAGGTGCATTTAAAAAAAATGGCACCACTTACACATCATCTAAGCCAACATTTTAAAGGTTATATTTCATAAGAACGATAAAATACCAAAAGTTAAAATTGATCGAAGAGATGTAATTTGAGTGAAGTTAATTAGTACCGTGTGGAATGTGAGCTCATTATAATAATATTCCTCTATCCAGAGGTAGTAATTTAACATTAACTATTGCTGATTTATTCTGTCGCTATGTACGTATACTTTTATGAAGATATATGTCATGCACATAATAAATAATTTACTATGAATATTTTGTACGCCATTAATTCTCTAGACAGTTATAAAGCACTAAATGAATATAATAACGTGTTGATTTATTTGTTAACAGTTATAGACATGTTTTATTTCAAATACAATTTTTAGTATAGTGTGCATTCCAAGTCGTATATTATTTTTCATGTGATTTATTAATTCTAATATTTGCGAAATTAAAGAACAGATCTTATGATTGTTTGCTGTTAAAAAGTATTGAAGAAATTGTGAAATTTGTATGGACGCTAAACAAGGCCAGTGACATACAAAGTTCATTTATTACGTATATGTTCCTTAATTATGGCAATCAATAAAGGTTGTCAGGAATTCGTCTTAATTATACGGGCTTAAACCACAAATAGTTATTAATGAATAAACTTAATTAAAAACATTGAATTATGTCGCTGGTTGTTTCAGTATCCTCAGAATTATTTTTGGTACTTTGTAAATTTTAACAGCGTGAATTGTTTTCTAAAATCAGTATTAGTTTTTCTTTACTTTTTTACTTAGTAAACAATGTTTAGGCACAAACGACAGAAGAAATAATTATTTTTTAAATTGCGTCAACATGTGAAACGAAATGGACGAGACACGATATACATTTAAAGTCATATGCAGTTAAAATGAACAAAGTTGTTTAAGGTTATAAGTTTTCTTTAATGAAAATTACAATGCCGAACCAAGAGTAAAAGCTCTAAACTAAATATTGTGTGATGTGGTCGACTTTACCTCCAGCATGTTGAGTCGAGCTATCCTGTTATCTTTCAGTAGAATGTGTCAGCTTTTTGGACCTTCTCCCCTTCTCTGCCTCTTGAAACTTGGACCTTCCTTCTTGGCGAGTTTCCCTTCCCTGACAAGTAAAACAATCTCTTCTCAGCAAGGCGGTTTTACTTTTGTATTTTTAATATAATATCGGCGTAAAGCTAAGTGAGTAAATTAATCAAATTCCGACCGCAAATGCGTCCAAAAATAGCTATAATGTTGAGTGTTTTCTACACTATACTGACATTATGTCCCTCAATTAGTGCGATATAAAAAAAAATTTATTGCTATAAAAACGTGATCAGAAAATTTTTGTTTTAATTTAAGTTTATGGATTATAAACTCGTATAAAATATTATGTTTATATATATATATATATATATATGCTACAGGTAACACTACTAATTTTCATTAAATTGTAAGTCCGCTTCTCCCTTAACTTTTAATTATTTAAGTATGCTTATATACATATATTTCGTCATGGTCTAAAATAGAGTATCTAACAAGGCACAAAGAAAACAACTATTCTCAGTGCTATTTATTGCATTAAAACGGCGACAATTTTTTTAGATTTAAAAAGGATTACAAAATGAATTAACGTTAATATTTACAATTAGTTTAAATGAAAATAAACTAAACTACTACTGCAACTGAATCCCGATAAGGCATACAATACATTTACAATTTAAAAATGTCTGCTGTGATCTAAAATAAAAGTAAAAAGAATTTAAATTCCTTTGCATGCGAAATTTCAGGACGTTTATTAACACAGATGGATCAAGATGTAGTTTTTCCTCGCAATTACAACGTGAGTGTTCATAACTCTCTTACGTCTATGTAAGTTATCCTTATTTTATCTAACTGAAATAATAAATCATTAATGTTAATTTACCAGAAACAGGTGCATAAATTTCTAAATAGGATAAAAAAATTAACAGATCAAACAGATTGTAATCACTGATAGAAATATTTTCGACCTGTATAATTTACGTACATCGCTGAAAAAATTAAATGTAAAAAAATTTACCATTACAAGTTATTTTAACAACTAAGCAACAAATTAAATTTGTATAGCTAAAATCTGACAGCTATAATGGTATATTACCGTATGGATAAGGTAATGCGCAGAATGTACTAGCTGAATGTAATTTTTCATTCTGAACATGTAGTCCAGTTTTTTTTTGGCAAAAGTCAATAAAATTAATATTTGTGAACAGTATCTTAAACTTCGTGGATTACTGGATTGAAAAAATTGAAAACTAAGTAATTAGGTTCCAATAACGTCAATTCTGAAGTCAAAATCGTACAATCTATGCAGATAAATAAAAGCTGTTGGTAAGGCGATGATGTTTATGACCGATTTGTGTGCATAAGGTTGCACAATTACATATCACCTGTTATTCATTTATTTATATGTTTAGACGGTCAATGTATAGACTTTCAAACTATATCTCAGATATAGTGAGTTAACCTAAACGTGTTTATTTACGGAATAAAAAGGAAACATTCTCACTATAGTATATAATTCGTCCTTAAATTGACTTTATTTATGGATAAATTGATGCCATCTTTTCTCGAATGATTATTCGTCACATGGCGTTAATTTTTGGAACACTATCCTACACTGAACTTCAGACCCATGGTGCACTACGGTGATGTCCCACAACACCCAATGATACGGTTCACAAGGGTTCTGGCAGCAACCTGTGTCCTGACAGGCATCCAAGTATTGTTAATTTTTTGAGTATTTTGACTCTAAGTTGTCGTTTCTTTTTCAGATGTGGTGCTGCCGTAGAGGCGTTCAGGCATAATCCCAAGGCTGGTAGCTTCGCATCACTGTTTTTTCGACCGAGTGCTTGAACCATGCTCTCAATAGGGTAAAACTATCTTATCATATAACAATATGACGTCATTAAGGCAGTAAAATCCATGTTCAATTTTCGTATTGTAATAAAGTGTACCAACTGTTACGCTCATCTCTGTCGACTTTGTTACCAGTAATTCATTACCAATCCTATAATGACAATGTTCCGAACTGCATTGATTTCCGATAGACTCAGCAACATACATACACATATGTATATATATATATATATATATATATATATATATATATATATATATATATATATATACACACACATACACACATACATAGTTCGTGCATCAAGGTACCCATGCCCAATCTTTTATCACATAATTTGTGACGTGAGTTGGAAACATTGTATTTAAACTCAAGTAAGAAGAAGAAGAACAGATGCGAAACATTATAAGTTAATGTTTTGTTAACTAAAAAGCTCAAAACTAAAGTGACATTAAAAGTAATTGTTAATAATGTTTCTTTTGTATAATACCGACACATTCTGGAAATTTTACTAAGAAACAATTTTACCTTCCCGTAGCATATATACAACGTTTACATTCAGGCATACAATTGCCCTAAAGAGCTCTATCATCTTTTAGAACTATTGGTTCCTGGGTATTTTACTGAGGTGATCTTTTCTGTCCATTTTATAAGTGTTTTTGTACATGGAAACTATAAAAAACCAGTGGTAATGTTTTTTTTTAATAGTGATCTATCAAATCTTCATCCATTTACAAAGGAGAATCATTTTACAAACATTATTTCCCAGACAACCCCGAATTTATTATTTATGTACCCAAGAAAATTTGCTATTTTACTGGAGTAAATTCCGTACTTAAAATGATAGCTTTTTATAAATGTATACTTCCTAACGATCATTTAACGCATAGTATTCATTTCGTTTTAGACATGCTGCAGACAATTTTGAATGTACTATTGTCTAGAGTGATGTATCACAAATGTTACGTGGAACGTACATGCTTTAAAACAGAATCTTCTCAAGGCATTAGTTCGCCCACAATATTATTTGTTTTAGTAATGTTCGTATTTGTACGAGATATTATTTGTTTTTCGGACTCACATTGTGACCATTTTTCACTGTAATACTAACTTCTATCTTTCATTTATTTGCTTAATGGCACGTCAAAGCCCAAATTTGCATAAATGCGGTTTTATGCCAGAATCAAAAACCAATGGACTTACCGAAATGAAATAATATGCACTGAAGAACAGTGTCGCGGACAACGTCACACGCCATATTTGGAACAAATGTAAAAATTATTAAAATAATTAAAGCTTTGGATGAACTCAGTTGCATAGGTACGTAGAAGTCACGGGCGACATATGTACTCTCTCCGCTGTCCACCCACGCCCAAGCGTAATTGACCTATTTTATACATAGTTAAATGCAAAATCTGTTTCTCTGAAGTCTTGCACATTTTTTTATATATTTTGTAACTGTGCCTTTGTGTGCAACATATATGAATAAGATAAACATTCATTGTTGGAAATTTGAAAAAACGGACGTTTTAAGTTTATTCTAGATATTCATGCAATAAATTTTTATGAAAAAAAAAATACATTTTGTGACGAATTAGTTGGCAAAGTTTCAAAGCAGTGTTTCTGTCATAAATATTCATTAGTCAGCAGTAAACGCATCTTATTCAGGTATGTCGATCTCGAGCCTGTCTCAAAATTAAATCCTAGCTGAGCTATTTTTTTAAAATCATATGTGAGATTGTCAAGTGGTGTATGTTACACACGAGAAGGACATGAATGGTCTTCGGAGTATTTATTCCAGAGTAATTTTTTCCCCTTGAATGAAGCAGCAGATGCACGTCGTAATCTGAAATTTGGAAGAATAATATGTCGGAGTTAAGGCTTAGTAACCATAAAGGGTAATTTAATTTTTCGGTTGAATTAAATGCTGTAATGAAAAATGTGTAACTTGCTATTTAAGAGATGATTCTATTTAATTTTCTGTATTGTAAAATCATGATTGTTGAACATTTAACGTGTATTTAGGTCACAATCGGTCCAGCAAAATTTTATTCTGATTTGTATGAATTATTGCGACCTAAATATAAGTTAAAAGTTCAACTATCATGCTTTTTCTGTACGGCAAAGTAAATAGAGTTCGCGCTATAATAACAAATTCTACACGGAATTTCAAACAGGGAAAAAAATAAAACAACCCAATATGGCAGTACTGTATCCTAGCCGTTAGCAGAAATTAATCAACTTACAAAGATACTTATTTTGAAACAATCGTACCAATCAGTAGTAGAAGTTTTGAAATATGTCATATAAATGAGTATTAAATCACAATGTGACGATTATAATACTTCGTAAGAGTTTAATGTCTTATTTTTAATTGAAATCAAAATAATGTTACTTATTTCCTTTTTTTATTAATACTGAGTCCACTCATTACACTAATAGTTGTGACGACTGTTGCTATATGAGTAGTCCAGTCCCAAAACTTACCTTGTCCACCTTCATTATAACTGAGGAAACCGAGAAAAGCTGATTTGCAAGCACTTTGTGACATGGCTAAAAGAGTTTTTCAAAGCGTGTCTGTTACTGAATATGGCGAGTTTTGGTTTTTATCGCCATATTAACTTTAGCGGACATTTAAAAGCTACCAAAAACTGTTCAGAAATATTTTTTCCTTGGTGATGGACAAGGTGAGTTTTGGAAGTAAACTAATATTTACACAGTTGGATGTGTGTCGACGTACTAAGCTTTGTTATTATAATACGGGCAATTCCCGAATTAGAGGCCGTAAATAGCATGTATTGTAGAGAACGCAAGAAATATAAACATCATATGTTAGTAAACACTAGTTCAGAAATGAAAACCTTCAAAATTGCAAGGTAATCTTAAGTGCGCAGATTTGAATTCCGCGCGCTTCATGTAGCCAGACAGTGGCTGAGAGCAGCCGACTGGAAATACTTGTATTGCTGGCTGCAGGTATCCAGGCGTATATATGAAGGTCTGCCATTTTTTACACGCTTAAGAGGGCAGTTCACTTAAAATTTTTAGTTTTAAACAATTTTATATTTGTGCAAAACGTGGTTAGTTATGTAGACATTTGAGAGTTTTTTATTTAACGTTTTGGAAATTTTTTAGCTTTCAAACTGGTTTTATGTTGGCATAAAACTGTTTTTCGCTAGAAACGAAAACCAACTGTCTTACCGAAATAAAAAATAAATCAAACTGAACAACAGTGTCAGTGGCTACGTCAAGACCCTAATAAAAACCTCAATTGAATTTTATTTTGTACGTTTAAAAAGTTAAGATAATTTTCCATTTTCATCTTAAATTCAGTAATTTATTCTAAAAAAAAAATAATAAAGAGAGACAGTTGTTTGTGCATCGTTCGCTAAGCACCTCTAGCGTCTGTGCCAAAGTGGCTTGAATTACTGGCGCGCAACAATGATGAGAAAATACACGTACGGAGAAATGGAAGATATGCATCAAATATATGGAGCTGCTGGAGGAGCACAGCGTTCGTATGCACAGACATTTTCAAACAGACACTGCCCAGGTCATAGGATATTCCATATTCTCTTTTGTAAACAGACAATTACGTGAAACTGGAACATTTACAGCGAACAGGTATGACACCGGCGTGAGACGCAACGTCAGAACACCCCGATTTGAGGAGGAAGTATTGGAACGCATCGCTGATTCATCAAATAGCACCCGTGGAATCGCTCGCACAATGCATGAAAATCACGACAGTGTGTGGAGTTTTCTGCATGAACAACAGCTACACCCGTTTCATCGCGAAAAGTTGTAAGCATTACAACCAGCTGATTTTCAGCCACGAATCGATTTCACTCGCTGGTTTCTGCAACAATGCGCAGACGAACGAGGCTTTCCTCGCGGCAGTATGTTGACCGACGAGGCTTATTTTACGCGTGATGGCGTTCTCAACTGTTGAAACAGTCACGTATGGAATGACATCAACCTACATGCAATAGTTGAGCACCGCCATCAAGTGACATTTTCGGTAAACATTTGGGCCGGCATTGTCGGCGACAACCTCACTGGACCGTACTTTTTCCGGTGCGTTTGACTGGCAGCTTTTATCGACAGTGTTCAGAGAACATACTGCCCGTTATGTTAGACGACGTAGCCCCTACACACTTCAGTTAGGAAGCTCGTCATCACCTTACCGTTACATTTGGAGAGCGATGGACAGGTAGAGGCGGACCTATGAAGTGGCCACCAAGCTTCTCAGAACTGACTCCACCTGATTTTTCTTGTGGGGTCATTGCAAAACATTGGTACACGAGAGCCTGATTAACACAGTCGCTGAACTTCGCGTCCGGACTACTGATGCCTGTACAGCCATTCGAACCCCCCCCTCCCATATATATATATATATATATATATATATATATATATATATATATATATATGTTTGATCACGTCAGACAATCGAGTGTTCGTCGCTGTCAGTTGTGTAGTGAAGAAGGCGGTCGTCACTTTGAACTGTTACTGAAAAATACACGCGGACATTTTGCAAGGTACTTTCTCATGGAGTTACGATCTACGGTATTCCTTTTTGGATTACAATTACCAGAATATCTTTAGAAACATACCACTGTATTCAGTGGCGGCTCGTGGGTTGTTGCCAGGTGGGGCTGCAGATAGTCGGAACTGTACACTCTTGATGAACGCGCCGTAGACCAACGACCATGAAATATTTGCCGGCTACTAGATGTGTTGTGACCACTCAGTAGTAAGGGGCACCTGCACATCAGCGTGTCAGTGGCTATAGAGTCAACCAGCGCACAAGCCTGCACAGCTCTTGACAACTGCAGCCCTACCTGGCAACAACACACGAGCCGCCACTGACTGTATTAACTGTCCTATCGCGTAACCCGCAGTCACACACATCAACACGTGGTCGTGGCCAGCCTTGCAACGTGGGTTGCGTACCTGGCAGGTAACAAAGTGCACCCTCACATAATATTCTTCTCAAACAGTAGCATTAAAGTAATCCATGAATGTGACCTGTATTATGTACGTGTATTACATCTCTGAAAAGCAATAAAAATACCCAAGTGTTGCACACACAGTGGTTGGTAGGAACATACCACTCTGTTTTTGTTCTCGATGTAGGTAATGTTTGTACCCACAATAGTTGTGTAACAACTTAAGATCAACGTGACGTAATATCATCATCTACAGACTATTTGGTGTACTACACTGTTAACCTTTTTCAAAATTGAGCACGCTTGTTACATACATGGTATTTAGGCCTCTCAAAACGACTAATAAAAGTGTCTTTTTTTTTTTTGCAGCTGTTAGCTCCCAAAATACGACTTGAATTCGTAAAGTGAAATAGTGATATAGGTGCATAGTTCTTCACTTCATACTATCCAACAACAAAGATACAGGGTCACTGAATTCCCACAGGAGAAGAGTTCTACGAAAACCTTGCACACTATTTTAGCGCCCTGAGAATAGAGATATAGGTATATGTTTGTCATAGAGCGTGGTACTCTGACTCTTACCGCTCCGATGTTTCCACGCGTCAAAAGGGGAAATTTAAAACCGGTACTCCATGCCCTTAAGAGACTGATTAGATTCCCGTAAAACTATATTAATTCGGAAAAGTTAATTTACCAAAAACAACAGCTACACCAGGAACTTGAGTCTCGTGCAAATTAATCAACGCCAATGCGCAGGTTTATCCGCAGGCTGCCAAAACGTCTTTAGTACAGAAGGCGCCAAGTAGTCCTCGCGGAGTGAAAATAAACTGCCCTGAGACATTTTTCCTTGTTGACACGCAACAGATAGGTTACAGAGAAGAATAGCTAAGTGGATGTGTGTCAGTGAATATGTGTGTTTATCAACGACATGATGTAGGCTGAAAGTATTTTGACACATTTACCAAAGTTTAAAAAGTCTCTTTACTCACTTAAGGACTCCACATACCACGCTCTTCAAATTCGTTATAGTGTACTCGTAAATACGTTTATTTACGAAACTTTTCTACATGTAGCAACGTACGAAACTAAAACCCACTTTTAACAATGACGGAACGTCATTGTTACGACATATGGTCATAAAAACTGTTCCGACGCCCTCCAACAAAGCAAACACTACATTTCTACAACTGCCGAACTTCAGAACGTATTATTCGGATGTATGCGAAACTCAAATATATAGGTGCATGGAACTTTGCTATAGACTGTCCACCGATACAATTATATATGGACACCGCTTAAAATTACATTGTAAGAATGGAATCAGAAAAAATTTTCACGCTAGATCAGCACTTGGCTCGTTGTGGCTATGCGACAATTGATGCACATTTCAAGGTCAACCCCATTAACACTGTCACTTATGAGCCTCTAACGCGCAAGTAGGCGGTTACCTTAATCATAAGAGATTTGAATACGGATACAAGTTACTTCAGAGAGTTAATGTGTCACAGAATTGACTGTTGCTGCATCTAGCGAACCTCGGGGGATGCGAGAGTAAATAGTATGATGATCTTGTGAGAGTCTCTCAAATTGGCGTCCTTGAGTATTATCACTAACTAACGCAATCTTCCAAAGTATTAAAAAGTCATATTATTATTTAGTACTTAAAATCACTTGTTTAGTCTTTTTTCCTGAGAAACCTCAGCTTACAAAAACCTTTCGAAGTTTAAATTCTTCCACCCTCCCCCTCCCGCCACTTAATTCAGTCCAGACAGCCTTTTACCAATATAAATGGTTTAAGTATAAATTTATACTAACATCACCCTATCAAACTTAACTAATAATGCGGACACTATTTTGCATTATACAGAAGCATGTCTTGATCAATATTGTTTTAATATATAAAATACAAAGTACAAAATGGTACTGCACTAAACAAAGTACTTGAACATTGTACTAGCAAAAAAGTGATGCAAACTATTTTTAAAATCCAAATGCATTTTTAAAAAAAAGTATGTTCTTTAGATAAATTACTGAGTACTACTCTAAACATAATGCTTTGATGTTTGTACATATTTCTGCAAAAAAGTTATGTTTTTAAAACCATTATCCACAAAAAACAATGTCTATAGAACAAAATAAAAGGTACTGCATTGAACAGCATACTTGTTTACATTATAGTCAAGAAGTGTAGTGTGACTCAAGGTTAGGAAATGAGGATAATATTAGAGATTCGCAACACCTACATGACTTTAAATATAATATAGTCTACGGGCTATACGATATTATTCTATAGCTTCATCGAGTTGTACAAAAACAAAGTACAAAATGCAAACATAACTTGTGTTTTCACAGCAGTAAAGCACGTTTTGCCAGTTTATCTAGAATACATGCACAGACGTCGCAAACCAGTCTACTCCTTGTTCGAGCACAATATTGTGTGGAAGATGGATAACTTTCCTGAAATGTTACTCTTATTCCACTCAACGAATACGTTATCGCCATTTTCAACAATGGATTACGACTGCAATATTACTCTTCTTACACTCAATAGATGGTTTATAAGAAATACTACAAAATAGCTATCCCAAGTCATTACAAGCCCTTATTTTTCTAAAAAACTGTTTGTAATTTTTTACTCGAAAGTAAATCATACTACCGCACAGTGTTATATAAATAAAGGTCCGCTGATAGAATATCGAATATCTACTCGGCAAAAAAATCTCATCGAATTTTGATGAATAGTTCAGATTTTATTGACGATTGAATATTCCAGCTGTCCGTTCGACATCGTACCTTTCCGTACCCCTTAAATTACTGATTTGACCAATCAGTAGTTGCCGAGAGTGAAACGATGTTTTGTATTTGTATAAGTTTTCGCCCAGAAATGATCGCACCTCAGCTAGTCTTCATTGATTACGATATTATTTCATGTAACAAAAATAATATTAAGTGTACTGCTGAGAGTCCCACAGAAAGAAGACTGCTAGGAAAACCTCGCACGCTAGTTTGCACACTGTGTATAGAGGCGACATGCTTCTCGTCGAGCATGGTACTCTGGCTCTTATAGCTCCACTGTTCTCGTGCGTCAAACCCGGAATATAAAACTGTTGCACGGTCCTTATGAGAGCAGTTACGGTTATTTAAATGTTACTCTTAACCATAGAGCAGACAACACTTACGAAGAGAGGGGGAATTATACTAGGATTACAAGGACTTCGAGCTCACGTATCTCTTACCACTTTATTACGTTTACGTGTACGTAATACGTGATCAGTTGAGGTGCCATATTACGACCCTTCACGTAAGCCATAAAGAAAACACTGAAAAATGTTGGCAAATAAGTCGTAGAGTATGATATAAGAGAGCTTTGAAATTAATAGGTTATCTAACAGCTGACAATATGTATAGTAACAGTTGAAGAAATTACATTTCCTGAAATCAGTTATTCCAACGAATCTGTATTTCCGGATATGTTTATGGAAATTCTAGGTTATATTACAGAATGTATGCCAAGTGCAATTCTGATTATTATTATTATTATTATTATTATTATTATTTTTTTTTTTTTTTGGTATTCAGTGCCTATAATATTGTTTAGTTGCAAGTTTTACCTAGTAGAGAAAACGATGCAAAATAGAACAGAGAGGTTTACATAATATCCCAACAATTTAAATTAAGTACGACTACTAGGTAAGCCTTGCAGAAGTCGTATTCCATCATTTTTAAACAACTTTAGAACAGCCGTTAGCGTTAGTATTCCTGCATTATTTTCAACTTTAGCGTGGATATAGGTCATTTGGAAATAATGACTTTAAGATGTCATTACGAAAATGTAATCGTAATGGGAGACTTTAACGTCAATTTTCTACTTGAGTCGATTGAAAAACGTAACTAAAGCGACATCTTTACCTCGTGTAATCTGACTTTATGTATCTTGAACCCAACATACCATACATCACACTCTGATCCATGGCTCGACTAAGATTTGCCTCCAATAGCGATAAAGTAGTTTCTTGCGGACAGTTGGCAGCCCCTGGTATATCTCATCATGATGTAAATGATGTATATGTCGATGCCAAGCACAGTAAATCACAGTCTAAAATTGTCGCTTAGGATTAAATGAACAAAGTTTACTTCTTGATACGTAGTCCTTGCCATGGCACAACATATACGCTGCCGCTGTCATAGATGAGAAGGTCGACCATCTGAACTTTAACTATGTGTCTTATGAATAAGTAAGTTCCTCTAGTGACCAAACGAGTAAAACGTCCACCTGCTCCTTGGCTTGCTCAAACAATTATGGAGCTTATGCGTAAACGTGATATTGCTTTTCGTTTGTTCAAACGTGTTCGTGCATGTCACTTTCAGCCTCAGGTGTGTGAGGTGTTGTTTGTAAACAACAGAAAACTTAGCAATGCCTGAACACATGTGGTTCGGAAAGCAAAATGAAATCATACTGACAAACTATATTATCAGCTTCATAGTCGTCTCGAGTTCTATGGCAGAGTCTTTTTGGACTAGCAGCAAGAAACATAACACAGACGATACTCATGTCGTACCCCTTGATGAACTAAACGATTTCTTTGATAATTTGTACTATATATATATATATATATATATATATATATATATATATATATATATATATATATATATCAACCCTTGCACTGTTCAGTGTACTAATAATAATGCACAATTGCATGTTGATAGATTCTTCCTGCGAGAAGTTTCGTTGATTGATGCTGCTCGCGCTACAAATCACATTTCGTCTAAGGCAGTGGTTTCAGATAAACTACCGATAATGTTGATTTAAAAATAACATTGACATTTTCTATAGAGCCCATTACAGATATCTTCAACTAATCGCTAGGTTGGGGTTTTTCCCAATTCAGTGGGAATATGCTTATATAAGGCCTCTTGCAAAATTAAAATTTCCTAGTAGTGCCAATGATTACAGGCCAATAAGTATCCTTCCCGAGATATCTCGCTCTAGAATATATCGTGCACTGTCAACTATAGAGTTATTAAAATATTTATAATTTACTTTCATTTAAACTATGCGATTTTCGACACTATTACAGCACTACCACAGCGACGACAAATATTACTGATGATATAGGGAAATAAATGGAAAGCAGAAAACTAAAAGATTTTACTCTACTTGATTTCAGCAAAGAGTTTAATATGATGAATAATAACTTACTCCTAGAAAAACTACCATCTCTCTTTCATCTTTCTCTCGCTGCAGTGCAGTAGTTTCAGTCCTACCTGTTTGACCGCAAAAAGTGTGTTAAAGCAAACAATACAACTATTAACTGGTGCTGTGTGAGATGCGGTGTTCCTCAGAGATCAGTACTGGGAACTATACTCTTTTAAATTTTAATTAAATTCATTGACGACTTACCTAGTGTTTTGCAGTAGGCAAACTATCATTTACCTATATGCTGACGACTCGTATGTCTAAATTTTTTCCCCAATCTTTTACAGTCTCCGGTACCCGTTCTTGGAATCATCTGCCAAATAATTTGAAAACTATTGACCACTTAAACAGTTTTGAACTATAACTATTTATCTGGACTAAACAAACATCTAAAGTAATAGGCCTATTAGTTATTGATTTGCTAATGTCTATTGTATGATTTTTTTTCTCCCTTTCACTATTTTATTTTATTCTATATTTTTGATAAGTTATGCTTTGATGTGTTATAATAGTAAGTGTAGATATAAATTAATTAATTTTTGTAATACTTAGAGTAATTTTGCAAAAATATTTTTAATGCATGTGTAATGTGTAATGTAAATGCATGCTTCAACTAATGTAACATTGTACATGTGGTTAAGTGTAAGAAAAGGCGAAATGTTTAATTTCGACACAAATAAATGCATTATAATAGTTATGTCGCATAAATACAAATACAGCATCATAAAATCAGTTAATTTTTGTCTGGTCGTTACGTTAGAGCCTAAATTGTGTGTGAAATTCTTCACAACATGATACAAACTGTTTAAACTACTAGGACTAATCTTATTAGGTTATACCAAGGGAAAAAACAACGGAAAAAACACAAAATACGGTGAAAGATAATTGATACAGCAGAAGACATTAAATCCTCCGAAATGTGATTGGTTCAGACGATCACGTGGTACAACTTCACGTATCACTGCTTGACATCGACAAGCTTTTCGTGTGGTGAAAGTGAACGTAAGAATAAAGTGACGCGATCGTGATCGTTCCCATTCAGTGTGTTTGTCAAGGTGTTCTCTACTTACGTGAAAGTTAAAAGTAAAGTGAACGTGAACTCATCGTAATCCCGGCAACAGTCTACAATATAAATAGTGAAGCCATTTAAGGTTGTTACAGGGTGCAACATTGGCATAAATAAAAACTGTGATGGAAAATAATAATTCTTCGCATTTCCTCCTCTCTTGAATTGTGCTCCTGTGAAAGTAGTGCCTTAGGCCCGGGCCTAGTAATAAAGCCGGCCCTGCCGAGAGCATTGTCTCATGAGAACAACTAGCAACATTAGGCGGTGATGCTGGATTTACAATACGACGCGAATAAAACCACTTACCATCCAATCAGCGTCAATGCCTCTATGACGTTAAGGCGACGAAAACTGAGAACGCGATGCGAATTACGAATAGAAATTGCTGCTATTTCGTTCGCGTTGCGGATGCGACAAAACTGAGAAACTGTTTTTAATGATGTGTCCAAATGTTGGTAAATCCGATGAATGGGTAGTAAATTGCTTTATTTTATTTAACGAAGTGTGTTTTTTTTTTATTTTCCTTTCTTGTTCGCCTCCCACCTAGGCGATCCGGGTTCGATTCCTGGCGGGGTGGGTCCCCGGATTTTTGCATGTGGAATCGTGCCGGACGATTCCGCTGGTCGACGAGTTTTCTCGGAGATCTCCCGTTTCATTCCGGTGTTGCTTCATACTCACATAATAACACCCCTCATCAACGCTAAAGACCTCGATCAAATATCTCCTCACTTCACTTTACTTTTTTCTTGTTATTTTGAGAAAATTTTTCCGTAACAAGAGCAGATATCGCAAAACTGCAGTCGGTATGCGTACAGTAATTGGTTGGTTACTGTTTCCACGAGGCTCCAGACCTTGGTTGTGATTGGTTACTACGGACTCGAGTCGTTGTGTTAGCTTTCTTCCCGATAAGTGTCTTATTAAGCTTTATCAAAGTCCTGATTAGTGGAAGAAATATTTCTGTGCCACCTCACGAGAAATCTAGCTTTCTATTATAGTGTAATGAATCGCTCGAATATAGTAGGTTCTTCCTCTCTCAATCGGTCAGTATCATTTCGTAGATTAGCAAAAAAAATCACTCATTTTACGTTTGAAGTAATATGTTGATTGCTACAGTTCCTCTAATTTTTTGTATCTTTAAAGTTGTTCTACAGATTTGATTAATATTGGTATTTCTACGAAGACATATTATTTTCTAGTCCAAAAATTACGTAGATTTGGTGAATAATTTATTAATGAGAATTTTCTTAATTACATAAATAGCTAAAACTGTGGTGGATTTTGTTTTAAAAAAGTTAGTTAACATAGTATTAACGGTTTACAAAATACTGAAGAACAGAATTTCAATATCTGATTTCGTTTAGGGATTAAAAAAACATCATAGTAAAAGCAGAAGAAACTATGGATCATGCCCCTAATGGCCGCTCTGCACCGAAACATTCGTAATTTTATACCTGATCCAAACACTGTCCAATTCTTATTAATTATATTAATAGTAATTTCAAATAATTTTTTTTGTTTCTTCGATTTTGTTCAAGATGTCAAAGTAGCGATTCGACTATTATCGATACTTACCCAAAGTTATAAGTAATTAAACAAAACTAATGAAATAATTTACAGTGAAAGTAGAAAGTTATTTACTAAAATTAAATTCTTGAATGTACTTGCATTTTTGTATATTTTTGAGTCCGGTATCAATATATACATATATATATATATATATATATATATATATATATATATATATATATATATACACGTAAATAGTCTCATAGTTTGAATATAATTTAATTTTGCTCACTCGCAAACGTAGTCAAATTTATTCTCTCTAGCTTGGGCTTGTACGAAAAGTATGGATCCGAAAAATATATTATTTGTAGGAAATCACTATAAATGTAATGTGTAAGCTTAGGACAGTGTTTGGTATAATCACAAAATTACGAGTTTTTCGGTGCAGAGCAGTCAAGAAACTTTTCATTGCTGCGACTTTATTTCCACGTTTCAGAATGTATGTGAGTATTGAAAAACGTTACAAATAAACAAAAAAAAATTGAAATACTGTAAACGTCCGTGGCTTATTCACAAGAGGTTAAGTAGTTAGTGACAAGAAACTGTTCATATTACATTTCTTTTATTATATTTGTAGCACAGCAGACGAACTAGTGAACTCAGTAACGAGAAATTTTGGCGTCGTAATGCGCCCTTCGTGTCGCGTCCGTCGCACTATTGTAAATCCAGCATGAAGCCCTCCCCCCTGCGACCCGCTAGAAGACACTCCCCCGCAGTGACGGCGTGTTCCGTCTGAGCGCTGTTATTTTTGTCGTGGTTTGGCAGCAGACGTGTTCGTCTGTCTCTCGTCCGATTGCGGCCGTGCTAGGCTCGAGAGCGCCGCGTGTTTACCCGAGCGACGCTTGTCAGCGGGGACGGCGATTTGTTTACAAGTGGCTTTGCATATCGAAAACTTTGTGTGCGCGCCATAAATAGACGCGTGGAATGTGACGACTTGGAACACGACCTTTTTTCTCGGTGTGGATGCTTATTCTTGTCCCTATTGCCAGCTCGTAATTCATGCAACATATGTAGAGCATTGTCAAATACCAATCTACATATTGGGATCGCGTCACCATTCCTAAAAGTGGCCGCGGTTGTGATGTGGCTAGAGCACTCGCCTCCCACCAAGGCGATCCGAGTTTGGTTCCCGACGACGTTAGTCCCCGGATTTCCGCATGTCAGAATCGTGCCGGACGATGCTCCTGGTCGACGGATTTTCTCGGGGAACTTCCGTATTCTCCGCCCCATCATTCAGGCGCTTCTCCATACTCACATCATGTCACCTCTCACCAGCGCTAAAGATCAAAATTTCTTCACTACAAGGCAAAGGCATTTTTTGATTCTTACTTGAGGTTACACTGTAATCATGACATAACTCAGTAGTCTTGATTTTGAAAAACTAGTATGTATTGATGTCCGTCTAGACAGTTGATCAGTTATGTCTCAAGCGCTTAAATGTTTCGTAATGTGGTAACTACGCTGTTGAAATTCATGGGAACCTAGTATACTGCAGTAAAACACGTCAGAAAAGTACCGAGGCAGATAAAGTAGTCGTAACTTACCGAATTCGGAATCGGGAGGAAGTATATTTGTCTCCCTGTTCTGACATCCTGATTCCAGTTTCCGTTTTATAGTATGATGAGAGTACCCAAGGACAGGGTATCACACCACCAGGACATCAAATTTCTGTTTGGGCGTCTGTAGGCGTTACAGCGGAATGCGAAGGACGGAAAAAAGAGTGTGCTCCCGTGTAAACTCACACATGTTTGTAACCTGCGAAAAATCTGGAACCGACCTCACCAGGTAAAATTAAAAAAAATAATAATTTTATGTCATTTATTAGACATAAAGTGCTGACCAATATAAAAATGGCCAATAACAGGTTGACACTGCTACAATACCCAAATAACAGACGTATTACCAAGTACAACACACTAACAAGACAGCAGACAAAAACAAAGAAATAGAGATAGAAAACTACACAGAAAGAACAAAATAAACCAACACAAATTAGTGCAGACACATATTTGTCAAATCACATAAAAATCATTTCACATTATTAAATTACAGTAACCACTTATTTTCATTAAATGGATCAACATCTAAAATTGTATCAAACTCATTAATACATCTATAAACTATATTTATAGGCAGTGCAAATGAAAATTCAAAATTTCCTACTAATGTATTTTGAAACATTTAAATTGTTATTACTTATTATAGTTTTACAGTAAAAAGGAATAAAGGAAACATTTAATAAAACAAAGAGCATCATTAACTAAGCTACGTGTGTGTAAAGTCATCAAGTCAGTATGAATATTGGAATAAGTAAAAGAGTTTTCTTGTTAACAGAATCTCGTGAAGACTTTTAATCGTTATATATAATAGCGAACACTGATTGACTGACTGGCTGGCTGACATATCAAACTTCAGCCCAAACCACTAAACCTAGAATCGTGGAATTTTTTGTGTGATTTCCTTTCAGTCTTAGGCGAACACTAAAATGAGACTTTTCGAAATTCGGCCTCTAATGAGGTGAAAAGGGGTGAAAAGTATTTCCGAAGTAACGTCGATAGAGCTCGAACCTGACGGTCTACCATAGTGATTCTAACTTTCATAGGACACACAAAAAACGCAAATTAGACAATTCAAGGATTTTCGAAATTCAACATTTAAGGGGGTGAAAAGATCTTAAATGTGTTTCGGATTAACTATCGATATCTATATATCTATAGAATTCTTCAGAATAGAGAGTTGGTATTCACTTCAAAATGTTGCTTGCGTAAATATCTAAAACGCAGTTTTAGGATTTTTTTTTTTAAATTCGACCCCCAAGCAGTAAAAAGGGGCGAAATGTGTCTTTTATGAATCGTCTATATCTTTGGAACACAATTTACTATCGTCGATATTTTACTTCAATTGGTTACGTATACAAATGTCTATGACATGACTCCAAGACGTTTAGAAATTATTTAATAAAGGGGGTGAAAATACGTGAAATGTATTTTAGATTGTTCCTCCATATCTACCGAACCAATCGAGATATCGAAGTGCTCTTTGCTTTAGATTGATGCTTTTGTGAATATCCCAAATACCATTAAGATATATTTTCCGAATTCGGCCCCAAAGAAGTTAAAAAAGGGTAAAATGTGTTTTCGATTCACAATCAATATATCGATCCCATTTATTTTTATGTAGCGATGTGATTTTTGTTTAAGATTTATGCTTACACAAATACCTTAAAAGAAATGTAACGAATATTCTAAATTCGCCACCTAAGGAGGTGAAAAAGGGAAGAAAAGTGGTGAAAGTTGTTTTCAGTTATTCGTCGATATCTTGAGTCTAGCGGGCTATTTTCGTGTTTTTCACGTCCACGTGACACTAATAAAGTATTATAAAACGTGATTAAAGGGTTTATCGAAATTCATTGTCTTAGGAAGTGAAAATACATGTTATATGTTTCCGATAAATCCTCGAGATCTATCGAGAACATGGAGATATACAGTTAATTTTTGCTTGAGGATGATGATTACAGAAATGATAGCAAAACAGTTTAATATTTTTTTTATATTAGAACTGTCAGTGCTGAGCAGGGGTCATATGTGCTATTTAATTAATGAATGCCTTTATGTCGACTGAACGGGCTACCGAAGTAATTTGCACTTCAATTGGATAATTTTACAAATACCTATGATGTGAATGTAAAATATTTCGCAATTCGACACCCAAAAGGGTGAAACAGAATAAAATTTATTTTTAATCAGCCCATGATATCCATCTAACTAATGTAGATATTGAAATGTTATTTGCGTCAGAGTGATGCTTACGTAAGTATTAAAAAATATATGTAATTTGTTTACTTTATAAGATGACATGATTATTAAGAAAAAACTAAGTTTGTAAACTTTTAAGGCAGACGATCCGGAAAGCAAGTACGACTAGCGAGAAATAAATTATACAGGAGTTCACGCTAGAAACATATCGAGACGTGGTATTGTACAATCTCTATGAGCAGGACATGAACATTTTATTTTTTAAATTAAATTTGTTTTCACGAATTATTTCGACGTTACGTGACGCAGTTGTTTGTAGCACCGGTCTACTTTCCGGGAGGTTCTGGTCTCGAATTTCGTTAAAAGCTGTGTGCAAACGTTTAATTCTGACACACTAAAAATGCAAGGCAGATCGAATTAGTGCAATTTGCGTGTAGTGGTTTAAATGGGATAAAATGGATTGTGCAGATCACTTTCCACTTAAGTTCCTCGACAACATCACCTCACATATACCATCTCACTAATCTCAAGTTTGGGGTACCAAATACGTTTCCGCGAAACCCTTTCCAACGAAAACTTTATAATTCAACTTCAAGTGAATATTTTGATAATATGTAGGGCACCATCACCACTGGTTGTGCACAGGATAAATCAGACGTTTTTCATTCGATTAACCGCTTACAGTACATTTAAGAGTCTATAACTACTCCACAACGTCAACTTTGCAGTGATATAAATAAGGCCCAGGTGAAGTCGCTGTTAGTGGAAAGGACGTGGAAGTCGGTGTTAGTGACAGGGACAAACTTAAGACTGCTTTTCGCGTGGACAGCTATAGCTACTTATCCTGCAGCAGAGTTAACTAAACTAGCAGCTTTGTCATTCTAACACTTGATGACTGAAGTATCAATCAGGAGTACAAAGA
This sequence comes from Medauroidea extradentata, assembly GCA_003012365.1. NCBI lineage: Eukaryota > Metazoa > Arthropoda > Insecta > Phasmatodea > Phasmatidae > Medauroidea > Medauroidea extradentata. The sequence continues at coordinate 576 of PNEQ01082080.1, read as the reverse complement.
GGTTTTTCAGTTAAAAGAAATACTATCAGTTATAAATAATTCTCGCGAGCAAAGCCGCGGGGTAGTGCTAGTATATAATAACAAAATAAATAGCTGTTACTTTCTTTGTGGTGAAGTTAAGGCAATATTGCCTTATCTCACAATTGACAACACTTTGAGGAAATAACTTACATTAAAGGAATGTACCCGGATCGACTCAGTTGGAGGCTAGCGCTCTAGACACAGTGTCAACTATGACCCTTATATCAAAACTATCCATGGGTGTATAGGTATGTTGTATTTTTCTAACCTTTTACGCCAGTAATAACCTACGTTTACGGCCCTATTGGCCTCGCCTTCGACGAAACTTCCAGTTTAACATAAAAAACATCAATAATATTGAGACAAATATTATATATTGTCTGGTAGTATGTTTTGTAATGTAATATATGCTTTGTACCTTTTCCGCTGGGAGGCGTTTTGATTATGGTGAGGGTAGGCTGCGCGCGCAGCTGGTGCGCGATAGACGAGGAGTGTGGAAATGTGCCGCGTCAGGCAGACGGATCTTCGACGGGTAACGAGGCAGTTGACCCGAGG
>PNEQ01082079.1:0-14305 GCA_003012365.1 Medauroidea extradentata | reverse complement strand
TCTCTCTCTCTCTTTCTCTCTCTCTCTTTCTCTCTCTCTTTCTCTCTCTCTTTCTCTCTCTCTTTCTCTCTGGTCACTTGTTGCAAGCTGGCTGTGTTTATCTGCAAGGTGGTTGAGGGAGGGTGAAATGGTGTGTTCTTATTGTCCTCTCTCTCTCTCGTGTGTGTGTGTGTGTGTGTGTGTGTGTGTGTGTGTGTGTGTGTGTCCAGGCAAGCCTCTTCTTCCACTTGTCATACACGTACAGGATGTAGACCCAAGCGACAGAGCAGCAGGCTAAGAATATAGGCGCTCGCCTAGAGAATTAACCATTTTATAAATTGCAGACGAAGACATTTTATATTGTTTACTTCGTATTTCCGATACTTCCGGACTTCTTATTCGTGCTGAATACTAATGAACATTGAGTACTTTAAATCTGCTCACAATATGTTAATTTTTTCCACTTAATTCCTTTTAAATATTAAAAATTTAATTTTTTTTGACAGGGATTCAGAATACTGTCGTAGTTGCGTTGTTGTCGTCATGAGACTCGACTGTATATAGTAATTTGTGTTAAGTTTGTAAAAAAATGAAATTTTTGTTTACAGGAAACATTCTGCTGCAAATGTTTCTTACTTATTTTGATAAATAATGAAGCTTTCTTCCTGTTTGCTATTTGAAAATGTTTGTAGAATAAGTTTAGTGAAATTGTGCCAGTGTCTCTCAACACTGACACAATTGTACAATACACAATACAGACGGCTGTGAATCTAGGACGAGAAACAAGTTTCTCGTGCCAAGGCACACACTTTCTTACTCCCACTCCATACAACCCATAAGGCGACGTAACATCTCACTCTGGGACTAGGTAAAATAGTCTCTAGCAATTACTGAAGTAAACTTGTGAAACTCTGAATTAAAGCTACGTTTATTTAACCAGAAAGTACACAGTATCGTTAATTACAAAAATTTAACTGTGAAAAATAATACATACCACATAGAAAAATATAATGGGGCGTCGAACATCTCGCGGCCGAAACGGCACCACATGACGGAAAACGGAATTAATTACAGGAGAATAAAAACAAAACTCGAAAGCGAAGGTAGAAAGAGAAGTTAATAATCAAGTCAAAGCTTGCTTAAACAAATACCAGAAGACACGGGTGCTGTGTCGGCCACGAGTTGATCTGTAGAACCGTGCTGGACGAGGGACGAGGAGCTGAGGCAGAGTGCCCAGAGGCAAGCGCTGACGGCACGGAGTAGCAGGCCGGGAGGGGAAGGGGAAAGGGAAGGCACGAAGACGGCCGAGCCCGCCCGAAGATAAACGAACGTATGACGTCGGTAGAAGAGAGGGGGGCTAGCGAGTTCATTGGCGGGGGCTTGTAGGCGTGCAATTTAAGGCTGTAGAGATTCCTCTCAGAAATCAATTTGGTCAGGCACACATAATATCACCAAGTCCTGAGGGAACATAATGAGGGTGAGCTAGCTCAGCTCAAAATTATGAAAATCTTTAACTTACAAATTTATAGCAAATGAAGTATCTGTTATAATAAAAGTTTTCCCATTAGAGGCCCACATTAACTATTTTTCTGTCTTAAAAACTGCTGTTCGAGCACTTTGTACAAAGTTTTACCAACAGCCACCCATCAGAGTATCAATTTATGTATGGTACAAACACTTAGAAGAAGATGTGGTTCATGTTGGAGCAGCATTTCAACAACGTCCACAGAAATAAACCCATCGAGCAAGTTGGGAGCTTCAGCTGCCATAAGCAACGGTTTATAAGCACCTGCGTAAATGCTTATGCATGAAACTGCACCAACTGCAATTAGTCTAGGCACTCACTCCAGCCGATTATGCTGCACTGTACAATATTTGCAGTGCAATGTTGCAAGTTTTCTGTTTCCCCAACAACAAATGTGCCAATTCACGTTGTCATTTGTGTTTAAAACGCTTCATCACTAAAAGTTAACATATGACAAAAGTTTTCATCATCCATTTTGGCTTCAATGAAATGTTGCTCGAACACGATCTGCAGGTCTGTGACCAGGACTCTAGCCTTTGCAAATGCACTCATTTTTTCTTCAAAATTTTTATACCATGCATAAATTATGCACTGCTGGGTGGCTGTTTGTAAATTTTGGTGCGAAAAGCTCTTTGAACAGCAGTTACAGACTCCCTTTTGACTAATTGAAGACAGCACCAGCTCCTTTGTTGTGCTGTAGTGACCAATGTGTACTCTAGCACCTCCTAGCGCTGGCGGCCTGCAACAAAAGAATGTGGCTCATATGTAAAAAGATCTTCCAAAGATGTTCTATCGATAGGAAAAGGTTTGAAACAGACCCGTAGCATGATTTAATTTTTATGATTTTTAGCAGGTGTAAATTTTTTTAGTACTTGTCCTGATTTTATATGTAGATAGTCTTAGAAACCATCCGTCATGAAACAAACAAAAAAATTCTTAAAAGCTTTTGCCGCAGACGTGCCTTTGAGTTTAGCGCTAGTGGCCGAGCAAGTGCTGTGTTGCATAACAACTGTGCACCTAGTTCCTTCCTCGTGACCAGAAGCATTGTGAACTGGTGACTGGTGTGTGAACGAGGATGTAGGTACCCAATCTACACAGCACAGTGTGAGACACCACTGAAAACTAATTCACAGATGGTGTGTTGTGTCTCTGTCAGAGAGCGCTACCGTGCAGCGTGCTGTACTAATTTATTTTATAGCAGATACAGTGCTATGTTGGCCGTGTTTAATTCGTCACGTCCCTTGATAAAACCGGAGTAAAATACATAAATATATTACTATACTTACTCTCTAGAGAATATTTATTACAGTAAACGTAAATAATGTGCTTCACTGATGCTAAAAAATTTATCAGGTGCAAGTATTTTTAACGAGCTGTAATTATTTTGTTAAATGAGCACGTCACAGCAGATTTGAGCTACAATTACTGCCATCTCACATATTTATTTGTTATTTTACTGTTGTGGTTTGGTGAACCTTTAAATCATTTTTCTGTTGTAGATTATTTTTAACATTTTTGTAGTAATTTTCTAAATTTTGTTGGAGTGGGGGAAAGATGGAGTGATAGAAGGCACTGCGTTGTAAGTTATCGCTTCTCACATGATTGTGAGTTAGATGCCTCGCTCATCAGATGCACCTTCTATGTGCACTCCATTTACATTCCACGAGAAGTTTTTAAAGTTTATTTGCAAAATTTTTATCTTTCACATCTATGTTAGTACTCTTAACAGACATTTTTTAAAATACCCTGAATTATAACATTGTAGCAGAGTATTTAAATTTTTTTCTTTTGGGGGTTAAAAAATATTAACTAAACAGCTATTTAGAGAGAAAATTTTTGGGCCCCGAGACATTTCATTAAATCGCAGGATCTACTGTAGATAAATGTGACTTTTTTTTTTTAAGCTGTCTTGTTGACAATAGTTTTTCTTTCCAAGTGTTTAAAAGGCATAATATTTTCAGAGTTCTCAAGGAATGGTTTGTTACTTTGAGAGGTTGATGTTTCAGAGGTCGTAAAGTTAGGAGGTATCTGTATTCAAGTGTTTTTATTAAAATAACATGTAACCTACTTCCTGTTAGGATTAGCTAATTGCATATGAATGTTTTAAAATATGTACTTAACCGTATTTGCCGGCATATAGGACGACCCCGCATATAAGACGAGTCATGGTTTTGAAAGTACAAAATCTTGAAAAAAAGTAAATTACTAATTTTGAAATTCCCGACAGAAAAATATTTTTTTTTCCTTCGCCTGAAACGTTAAAAACTTAGTTTATATATTTTCAATGCATTTATTACCGGCATTTAAACATCATAATAGACAAATAAACGAATAACATTGGCTACTACCGCCCTCCGCGCGCCCAAGAGCCAAGGAAATGCACGGCAGCGGCTGGCGATATCGCCATTTGCCGGCAGGTGTGCGCGACTTGGCAACGCCGGCCTAAGGCACGCCGCGCACTTCATGGCATCGCCGGGCAACAACAGCTGCTTGCAAGGTCATCGCATTCCTGTGCGCTGTTGTCCTCCAGCTTAACACTAGACGGTAGACACATAAATGTGTGGTACGGTATCTAGATCCTCGTTTTTTCCGCCCGAGAGTCTTGTGCTTGCGAGACAAAGGATAAAAGCATGCGGACCTAGATCCTCGTTTTCTCCGCCCGAGAGTTGTAGGCTGGCGAGACAAATTATCTCGGCACGCGCTCGCATCGATCGCCGCTTCGCTGCGAGGAAGTGTCATTTATTATGAATGACGCTCATCAAAATCTCGTACCGTAAATTTTATTAAAATAAACGGGGCACTCGTTTTCATTTGTGACGAAAAACGCAATTCCTTGAAACATCATACAACTCCACAGCTTACAGCTTAGCTTTCAAATGATTTTTGGCTACCAAAAATTTTTGCACCCTCATATAAGACGAGTAGCAATTTTTGAGGGCCAAAAATATGTAAAAATTGTCGTCTTATATGCCGGCAAATACGGTATGATTTCTTTTGATGTTGAGTTTCAATAAAGAACTGATTTAATGAACTCTGGAATAATGAAAACAGTGATATATCGAAAAGAAATTTTTGGAACCTTAAAAAAATAAGTAAATTGTAATGTAAGTCTATTGAAAAATACTTTTATTGGGCTGCAGTGTATTCTTATTTTTTCCCGTAGGTAGTTTTAAACCATCAGTTGAAAAAAAAGTTAAAATTAGTTGAAAACTTTGCCCGCGAAATGACTTTCAGCAGAGCCAAGCCAGCGACGCTCTGTTGCATAACAAATACACACCTGGATCCTTCTTCACGATCATGGAGCATCATGACCTAGCAACTGGCAGATGAACGAGTGTCTAGGTACCTAGTCTACGCAGCGCAACAGTTGACAGCTTGGGAACTAATACACGGATGTTCTTTGCATCTCCGTCAGAATGTGCTACAGTGCACACTTTTTACTTATTAATTCTGTTAACGGCAGAATGCGCTGGTGTCCAACGTGATTATTTTCTGTCACATCCAGTGATAAAACCAGCATATTTATACCAGTGATAAAACCAGCATATTTATAAAAAAACCTAATTATATTGTCGTATATGCCTGGGTACCACCCGCCCCAGTGTGGGACCCACACCCTTGTTTTTTGAGTAACATGTTGGGGAAGAAAAGGTGTTCATAGCAAATTTGCGACAAAAAATATATTTTCGTATCGGGAGTTAGATTGCTTTTAAACAGTCACTAATCTTGAAGAATTACAAAGTACTACGTATATTTATTTCAGTCCTGGTATTTTTACGTAAGCTTAGAAAGAAAACTAGAAGGCGGGTGAGAGTGCAACGTGACAGCATCGCAGGTGACAGATACGACATCTGATTGTACACACGAGTGTGAACTTGCCCAGCTGTTCAGCATTTGCTCTCACTCCCGCTTCCGTATCATGCGCTCCGCAACGAACAATCAATATGGCATGCTTCTCGCCCTAGTCACACAACTGGTTCCATTAATATTAAAACTACTGTATTTTTATTACAAACATAAATGCCTTATGTAAATATGGTATGCTCTAGATAACAAATAGAAATTTACTTACCTATACAGTATTTATTTATTGAAAAGGTAAATGTTACGCACGTTATCACAAAAAAAAGACAATAAAAATAAACAAAACGTAAACAAGTTTGTCACAGCGTCAGTCTATTACCGTCTTGGTTGGTACCCTAACTTCTTCACAGCTGCTATCGGTGCTGCCCGTGTCTTCAGAGCTCCAGTCATATTCTGTGCCATCGAATGCATTTGATATGCATCATTTTTTGAAGGACTTTACAACCAATGTTTCCGGGAAAGCTGACCAGTAGGTCGAGCAGGGTTATTTTATTCGAAACCGTGATAACTCAAGACGTGTCACGAGAACGACGCTAGTGTCGTGACGGCTGCGTGAAAATGTGAGCATGGATCGACGTGTCATAACACTTCTATCAGAATTATTGCTTCAAATGAATGACTGTTCCAAAGAAGAGTATATGCAGAGGTTGGTATGATATTTACAGTAGTAACGTGTTATTTTTGTGTGTTGGACAATCTGCTTTCAAATTTCAGCCAATAGAAGACCTCTGTAAGAACTTCGATAACGAGAATGGTGTTGTGTGCACTTAACCTATATTTTTATTCACAAGTGATACTTAACTGTATTAAACGTGTGAACAGAACTTGAAGAAACTGTGGTCAAGTAGTGATATTCTGTTGCAGTCGTCTTTTCACGTGGCTGTAATGGTGGTGTTGCTGCCGAAATAGAAATATCAGCACTTGACCATCTATTTTTATATCTTCATTTTGTTGTTTATATGAGCAATGTGAAATAAAACATGGCAAATTAAGCTAAACATAATTATTAAAATTTCTGTATATAATATCTTATAATTTTAAGTCTACGTAAGGTTTTCAATGACAAAATAATTGTGTGTCAAAGCATTTATAATAAATAATGTATGTTTTATTTATTTCAGTATTAGCGAACAGTATGAGCAAGATGTTGGTAATGACTGTATGGTCAAGTTATAAGTTATGGTAACAGTGTGCAGCAATTGAACTTTAAGTTTGTCTTTGTATTTATTGTTTATACTGTGTGCAAGTTTTGTGCGAGTAAAAGATATCTTTTGTCACTTGAAACTATGAATATGACATTGTTTACATTTATGTGTATTTTAAATACTCCTGTTGATGGCCTCGCTAGGCACTAAAATACCACGTCATTGTATTGACGGTTGTGAAATGCTTTGACAGGCAACAAACCAACTATGCTGGCTTTTTTTGACGAAACTTCCTTCCATTGACATGTCGTTCTGACGACAGGAAGGATACACTAACCATGCTCGGCCTACTGGCATTGTGAATCCACTGACACAAGATCCAAGCTTGGTCATCTTATTCTCGGTGTCATCTCGTGATTATTGCTTGCCATCCTCTTGGAGTATTGCCAATTCAGGTGCTCTTTAAACGGCTGATTGATGCAGACGTCATGATACTGCAGAGCTGAAGTTAATCCTCTAGGTATTACAACCTGGTCTGTTAGCTGTGCAACACCAACATGCTTCGTAATTTTAACAAAGCACGAGGCAGTCGTACCACACACATTGGATCCAGTCCACAACTATTGTATTGTCCATCTTTCCCATTTCTTGAGCCCTCACAATAATACCATGACTTAATTTTTCATTTTTCGGAATAGATTTCTTTTTGAAAATAATACAGAGGCAGCCTTTTCTTATCCGAAAGAACTGTTAACACTACAATACATCACATTTCTTCATAGCCTCCAGTTATGGCGTTCAGTTTTTACGCCTTTAGTTTCAACAGTCGTGCTGGTATTTCTAAATAAAGTGGTGTTTAGTCGGCATTTCCAATTTGTGAAAACAAATACTTGTGTTTATTCCTCAACTTTAACAAGTGCCTCTAAAATTCTATAACTTTTCCTTCATAGGTTTCTGGCAAAGCTAGGAGATAGCAGTACTCTGCCTCATTGTCAAACCATTTCTTACCATGAACATGTGTATCCAGTTTCTTCTTGCTTTAAAAAGCCTTCACCCCAGCCGAGTTCGCGAGCAATTTACAGGGCTTTAAGGGAACACATTTCTGTGCTCACAGCGTACCTGAATTGCTGTCTGTCTTTAATGTAGCTGAGGGTTTTTCCTCTATTTCCTGGAAAATTTGCTGCCGCACCACGAAATTCACGTGTCTCACCACTAGCCATTAGTAGTTTGTCTGCATTTTTCCTCCAATCTCGCACACACAATTCGTCGACATCATACTTCCTTCTCGCAGCACATTTACTGTACCCATTTCTTCCTCTTTATTGATGATCTTTAATTTTTTCGTAACTGGGAAGGAATGCAGCCATTTACAACTCATTTCAATTTGTACTTTCAGCCAACACATGTGTAAAACTACTTGTTACCTACGATATGCGCTTCGCTATATAACGCTCGGGACAGTTTGTGATCAGCAAAGATGCAATGTGGCAATGCAGTGAGGAATGTGACCTTGACTGCTGACTCTACCACCCACCCCCTCCCTTCCACCTGTTTCGCTAAACCTGCCGTTACGTGAATTTATTGAGCCATTTCACACTCATTTCACACTATTTCCACAACTGTTTCCAGATGTAAGGTGCAACATGCTATGACTGTCAGCGTGTACTACGGCAGAATACAGGCATGGTAACGCCATGTGTGCCATAAACAGGCCTTACCAGAAGACGTCACAAAATGTAAATTACGCAAGGGGTGGTTCTAAATGCAAATTAATTAACTTCAATACAAAATCAAGATATTCAAAGCAAGGGGCACGTCAACAAAAAGGCGCCACTCAACTTGACATTCACAATTTAATACACTGTAATTTATAATATCTGATTAATTTGATACACTAACAACTTATCAAAATTGTAGATTTTGACACAAAACAGGGCAGTTTTGAACATCAGTCTCAATATAAATACCCAACAAAGCATTACGTTCGTAAATTACAATACTAAGCAAATTAAGTATTACGCATGGCAAATTAAGAAATGGATTCTATCCCAACATTTCAACTTAAAAATACATAAAAGTTGACTTCTTTAGAAAGTCCCAGAGTTGTACATTATCGTAAGTAAGTTTACGTTACTTTTTATAGCAAATAACAAATGGCACACTCTAGTTAGCAGCAGCCTAACAGCAGAGTAAAGTGTTAAATATTGTAGGGAGTATCGCTAGGGCACAGTAGTTCCAAGTCAGGACGATCAGATTTGGTTCACTAACAAAACCTTGTTGAACTGTGACGAATTTTATGTGGAAAAAATTCCTACCATAAGGCACCCGCAGCAGTCGAAAAGGCCCTCCACTTAGGCACAGCAGACAGCCAAAAACACGCACAAATAGGGCCAATCCATGCCCCATTCACCTCGTAAAAGTCTTGCAGCGTAATTACGTTGAAATCGGAATTACTTCAGTAGCAAGCGCTGGTAAAAATTACAATAACAAGTAATTCGTCACACACCCCAGACAAAGTACGACAGCAACAACACCACCTATTTGTGCTTCGAAACGCATGTCATAGTAGCCACACAGTGCAAAACAAGTAACAGGTAACACTTCATCCACCAAGAAAGACTTATTCGGCTGACACACTAGTCCGCAGGCGCTCGTGCCTAGTAATAAAATCCACGAGTTGAAACAGTGGCAACCCGCAACATCCACAGTCAAACACTGACGCAACCCGCGACTCTAATGCAACAGGCATTTTTTTCTCATGCAGCAATCAACAATACAACAACACAAATACGTTTATCTAGCTACAGAAACCACACATTTCCATGCAAACGAAACTTGTGTTCGCCGACTCTGCAATACAGAGAGTCATTTCACTCGCATGCGTCAAACATTACGTCACGATCACATGTTTCACGTCAAGCCGACTACTTTGCACCACAGTTGAAAATAAAATCAGTTGGCCAGCCCAGAACTATTTCCGAATTATGCCACGAGCCCCCAGAGCGCAGCACGAACGGTGGGCTGCGCGCACAGCAAAGCCACCATCTGATTGATCTGACTCGTAGCACATCCTATCGTCATCAAACACAGCAAACCAGCTGCAGCAAATCCCATGCCTAGATATAGTCTTATACTACCAATGAAATTAATATTTCTGGCATAGCAGAAATGTTCATTTCAGCCAGCATGCAAAAACGTGCAAAAACTACCTAAGTGCAGTTTGACTCACACACCACTCGCACTCTACTTTTACAAACCTAAGTTTTGGAAACATGTTGTGGGTGGTACCTCGATATATACTATAATTTTACATTGCCATTCAATGATTTTGTGGCAGTCGAGGTGAAGAGAGCATAAAGAGAACTTGAGGATATTTCTGAATCGAAGTGACAGTTTATGGGATATGGAGAGGTACAATGTCAAGCGGAAGACTGGAATACTCAGTCGTCAATAAAATCTGAACTACTCATCAGGATTCTATGAGATTTTTGCCAAGTAGATATTTTATCAGCAGACATATTTTTATGTAGCACTATGCGGTAGTATACTTTAATTTGAGTAAAAAAATTAAAAATTGTTTTTAGAAAAATTTGGCTTCAAACCACAAAATGTACAAAAATGGAAAGCTGTCATTTTTAACTGAATTTTTAAAACACACTCGTTTTCATTTGCAAATAATTTTACTATCCGTAAACCTCTCGCGCAAAGGTTTTACGGATAGTAAAATTATTTTCAAATGAAAATGCGAGTATTTTTGACATTCACGTGTTATAGAGGCCTAGATATATTAAAAATTATAAAAATTACAGTTTTCCATTTTTGTGGATTTTATTTTTCTAAAAACAGTTTTTAATTTTTTACTCAAGAATAAAGCTTACTATCGCATAGTGCTTTACAAATAAACATCCGCTGATAGAATATCTACTCTGCAAAAAAATCTCTTCGAATTTTGGTGAGTATTTGAGATTTTATTGATGATTGAATATTCCAGTCGTCCACTTGACATCGTACCTTTCCATACCTTAATGAAATCCAGAGATTGTAATGCTGATACATGTTTTGTGTTCCGGAGTCAAATAAGACGTTAGTTTGTTATTCACATACGTAGTGCATAGTATAGTAACTTTTCCATATTTTGACATTTCTCTTCTGAGAAATGTGCTTGCCAGTTCAATTGTTTGGAGCTTTAAACGTGCCAGGCTTCCTGGAAGAGGAGACAGTCTCCACAATCCTGTTTACACTTACAGTTCTCAGAAGTGAACTATCAAAATATGGAATCTTATGTGAGATAAGACTATACTGTAGTTATAATTGTATGTGTTGTAAAGTTGGAATGTTTTCTGTATAAACATCCAGTTTTAGTTGGGACCTTGAAATTTTGTTATGACAGGGTTTTATTGTGCTTACAAAGTATAATTACATTAACATTTATATAGTACTAACTGAACAAGTACTAACATAATTGTACTTGCAGGCGAGTGAACCACAAGCAAATATAATTCTATGACTACTTGTACATTTCTGTCTATGTACAAATTTGGGATCTGCATTGCTGCATCATAAAAATAATAATGAATTTCTTATCCATTTAGGAATACAGTAGTTTAATTTAGAATTCAAAATTAAATTAATATCTAGAAAGTAGTGCTTATTATACTCATTTTTCAAATATATAATTGATATTTACTATCTGAGAAACATTTCAAAATTTTTAATATTTGCTCTACCCTAGAATACACAAAAAATATTTTTAAAATACAATTAAATGTAAAATCAGTGACTGAAAAGAATGGTTTGAGTTTTTCTTATTAACAGAAAACTTTACTTAGTTACACAATTTGTTTCAATAATTAATGGTAAGTAGAAATAGCTGTAAGTGCCTGTGTTGGTTGGCAGATAACAGCATCCAGTGGCGGAGGTCGGCCATGAATGCATTCTGTAGGCTGTGCCGTGGCAGGAAGGACGCAGAGAATATGCTACTGTGCGACGGGTGCAATAGAGGCCACCATCTATACTGCCTCAAGCCAAAGTTGACGGTGGGTGTTCTTCTGTTAGCTGCACATCGTACTTTTAGAACGTTCCCTTGGCTTGTCCAACCAGAGTGCACTATGGTGGGATTATGTCCTCCAGTTGTCTGTGTGCTGCACTAATATAACCTACTGAAGCCAGCATTAAAAACCCTAAACTTACTATTAATTTAAAAGCAGTATAAGTATTCATCCAGTCTAGTTTTATTTATTTTGTGATTGTTATACTTCACTTTAACGACAGAGAATAATTATTAAACATTTGCAAGGTTTTTTGTTTGGGAAAAAATGTGATTTATGTAGAGACTAAAAGGAAATAGCAAACCATGCAGCATGTGACACTTTCTTGTTTTACATAAGCTGTTTTCTTTATATGGCGGATCTGTAGGAGTGAAGTGTGCGACAAAAAAAAAGTGACTGTTTTGGAGCATACACAAAGGTAGGTGTCTGGCTGCTTTAAAAAAAACAGGGCTAAGGCAGTAATTGTCTTAACATTCAATATAAAAAAACTACATATTTCATATTGAGACTGTTCATTGGCCGAACTTTGATTTTAGTAGGTTACATTGCTGTTGGGCAACTATTTTGGAAGCTGGAACTGTACGAATATATAAAAAATTCACGTCATATTTAGGTTTCTACGAGAACAATACTGTATTTGCCGGCATGTAGGACGACCCCGCATATGACGAGTCATGGTTTTGAAGGTACAATATCTTGAAGAAAAAAAAAGTAAATTACTAATTTTGAAGTTCCCGACAGAAAAATGATTTTTTCCTTTGTCAGAAATATTAAAAATTTTGTTTAAATATTTTTAATGCATTTATTACCGTTATATAAACATCATAGGATACACATAAACTAATAACATCAGCTACTACTGCCCTCCGCGCGCCCAAGAGACAAGGAAATGTAAGGCGGCGGCACACGTGGCCAACGAGCGGCATCATCAGTTGCTGGCAGTTATGCGCAACTAGGCAGCGCAGGACTGAGGCACGCCGCGCGCTACATGGCAGTGCCGGGCTACAACAGCTGCTTGCAAGGTCATCACATTCCTGTGCGCTGTTGTCCGCCAGCCTAGCACTAGACAGTAGATACATGAATGTGTGGTACGGTACCTAGATCCTCGTTTTCTCCGGCTGCGAGTTGTAGGCTGGCGAGACGGAGTATCTCTGCACGCGCTCCAGCTGCATTGATCGCCGCTTCACTTTAAGGAAGTGTCCTTCATTATGACGCTCATCAAAATTTTGTACCGTAAATTTTTTTTAAAAAACTGGAGCACTCGTTTTCATTTGTGACGAAAAACGCTATTCCTTCAATCATCATGCAACTCCACAGCTTACAGCTTAGCTTTCAAACGATTTTTAGGTTACCAAAAATTTTCGCACCTTCATATTAGACGAGTAGCAATTTTTGAAGGCCAAAAATATGTAAAAATAGTAGTCTTATATGCCGGCAAATACGGTAATAACTAAAATTTATGTTCGGCGGTCTATTAAAAAAGTCGTGATTTCCGCACAGCCATTTTAAAGGTTGCGTGACATGAGTTTTTTTTTTTTCTGTTATTTTGAGGGTCTTTAGTCATATTTTTAAACAAATTTAGTACTTTTAGAACCAAACACAGAAGATTTGATTTCTGAGAATTATTTTACACATTGGTTATCTAGCATTTTCTAAGAGAGCACTGCATGAGTAAATTAACACGTTAGGTCACATTTCTGGTTACAATAACTAGTGTAAATTAGTGATGCACCGATCACACTTTTTCGATTACGATTAACGATTAACGAATCAATAATTGTGATTATCAATTACGATTATCGATTATTAGTATTTTAACACCATTTGCTTAGAAATTAAATTTAAAAAAAATTTACTCCCTTAACAATATTATTTAATTATAATTCTTTGGCTTAAATCACAGTCTAAAAGTATTAATAATAATTTTCCCACATACTAAACACTTCGTTTTCGATTCGCAGTTTACATCCACACAGAAAAACTTCCAGATTTCACTTTTACTTTTGACTGATGCCATAATAATAAAAAAAAAATACTAGTAAAATCTCACCAAGCACATACGTAACTCTCGGACTCGGTTGTCAATTCAAATCCCGTTATCAGTATTTGCCGTTACTTTACTTTTTTACGTATTACAGACACAAAGATGTTGAGTACGGTACAAGGTACGACGCACCACTTATGCTTCCGTTCGGTATCACGGTTTTTTACGCGCGTAAACTTGCGACTCTTGCATTCCCGAGAGTAAAAAGAGTAGTTGATTTGATAAGAGTTCCGCCATCTTGTAATGCATTTCCTTTTCCATTGATGTGTGTTTACGTTCTTACGTATATTCCTCTATGACCACTGACCAGTTTGTAAACGTAAACAAAAGTTTTCAAACAGTCATTACAAGATTATTTTTCATATTTAGCCCCGATGTTATATTTGTTTTGCGTTGTTAAAAATTTGAATGGGTAAAAAAAGTAAATGGCTTGGCCGAATAACCTAAAAAAACGAACTTACACGGTACCATTGGCTGTTACAAAATACAGGAAACTAATGAAAGTAGTGGCTGACTCAGTCCCCAGGGCAGTAGAGCGGGCTGTAGCAGAGTTAGGGGGAGATATCAGTGAAAGGAATGTAGAGCACGTGCGCAGTGCGATAACAGACGTACAAGCAAAGAATGCTGAGAGCAAGCTAATCTTGGAACGAGAGATACAGTGCGTGAAAAGAGAGGTTACGCAACTAGCTGACCGCGTCAT